>JAOTQQ010000063.1:8295109-8337516 GCA_026546715.1 Gallinago undulata | reverse complement strand
AATCTAAATCTCCCCTCTTCCAATTTAAAACCATTACCTCTTGTCCTGTCACTACACTTCCTGACAAAGACTCCCTCCTCAGCTCTCCTGCAGGCTCCCTTCAGATATTAGAAGGATGCTATAAGGTCTGCATGGAGCCTTCTCTTCTCCAGGCTAAACAACCCCAGCTCTCTCAGCCTGTCCTCACAGGGGAGGTGCTCCATCCCTCTGATCATCTTCATGGCTCTCCGTTGGACCTGTTCCAACAGGTCCATGTTCTTCCTGTGTTGAGGACTCCAAAGCTGGACACAGATCTCCAGGTGGGGTCTCACAAGTGCAGAGTAGAGGGGTAGAATCAACTCCCACGACCTGCTGGCAACACTTCTCTTGATGCAGCCCAGGATGTGGTTGGCTTTCCGGGCTGCCAATGCACATTGCCAGCTCATGTTGAGCTTCTCATCCACCAACACCCCCAAGTCCTTCTCCTCAGGGCTGCTCTCTAGCCATTCTCCACCCAGCCTGTTTGTGCCTGGAATTGTCATGTCCTTCTTCCACTGGGAATCTCAAGACCCTTGTAACTCTTGGGAAATCCCAGACTTTCCTGTTTGTTTGAATGAAGAAAAGAGAGAAGTGACGGTAAAAGGAAGATGGGGCAGGCGAGGAAAATTTTAGTCTTACCCCAGATACTGGGATCTGCTCGTGTTGTGGCAGCCTTGCACAAAGCCCTTCAGAGCAAGAGACCGGGAGCCTCAGAAACCTGGGGAATCCAGGTCACCAACAGGCTGGTAAGATCTGGCATATTTGAATTATTTTGACAGAAAGCACATTAAATTTTTGGTGGAAGGGCTGAGCAACACAGCAGCTTGAGATAAGTAGAAGTCTTTTTTTCCCCAGTGTTTTTCAAGGTATATAGCAAACTGTTTTTTCCCTCTGCAAAGTATAAAACCTGAGTCTAAGGCTTTCTCAACTGAGCTGACCAGAGAATCCATCACTCTGTGTCTCTTTCAAACACTAGACACTGCCAGAACTGGAAGTATGTATTTGCCAGAGGCAAACTGTTTGCAGCATTCAGTGATCAAGACTTCGGTCTCTGTGGCTTCAACAAGCTTCAGCGAGAGCTATCTGCCCATCAGCCCAAAATGTTTCTATCTGTTCTGACAAAAACAGTCATGTAATGAGAAAATGGAACTGGCATTTTTCCATATAAAACAAGAAAACTTCACAAATTTTTCTCCTGTGCCTTAAATACACAATTTGGAAAGGTTTGTGCTCTCTATTGCTCATTTATCCACACCCTAGATAGATTTTAATAACCTACTAATCTTTGAGGACACTTAATAAAAAAGGTGAGATTTCAACTGTGTGTTTAAGGCTGGAGAGTGGATCTCATATAATATTACCTTTGAAATGGCAGTAGTTCCTCGCAGCCCTGCCTAAACTCTCAGATGTGCTGCTTTCGGTAGCAGGCTGGCTTGCACGTGAGCAACAAAACCCAAGTGCTCATGGGCAAAGATCCCATTTAACTCTAGCAGAACTTGGCACTGCACTAAGTGCATGTAGCACATCTGCAAGTTTCCGTTCGTGCACGCTGGCTGCAGTCTGGTAACAGAAACTCACATTATATAACTGAATCCAAGAAAAAATGCCTCCTGCTGACCAGCGAGTAGCCAAAGCAGTCCATGACTACGAGGAACATAAACTACTCTTTATCAAAGTCACATCTCAGGCTACAAGGAGAACTCAAGGAGGCTCAAGCAATTAAAATTATGATCTACTTTCTCCCACTAAGATTAAACATAAGCTAAAATCACATTCTTCCGACTGCTTTAGGCTGTTTGACCCTTCTGATTTCAAGTGATTTCAGCGTGGATGGACACAAAGTTGTCATTTCACATTGTCAGGAAAGAGATCACATTGCGATTCCAAGCTACCAGAGATGTGCTTCACTGTGCTTAAAAATAGCAATACCTCAACTCTTCAGCTAAGGAGCACCAGAGTAAAGTCTGCTTTTGGGTATGTTGGGTATTTGTAGGCTGGAAAGGTGGCAGATCCGTTCGTAATGAGGTGTGGCAGTGGAGACAGGATTATGACTAGGGAAAATTCACAGGGTGGATTTCCTTCTATTCATCACGCTCATTGAAATAGGCAACTGGAAGGGAGGATGTAGGACGAGGCACCGGGAATGCAAGCAGTCACTTTAACCATGAAAGGACACTGGTCACTAGCTAGCTTGCATGCATTACGTGCATTATTTTTACCTGCAACTACAGCTTCTTCCAATTTATAATTTACTGTGGCAACATGAAAACTGCCATCTTTAACAAAAGGCATTTTAACATAGATTGGAAGTTGTTACTTAGACTGCACGTACAAAACACCTCCTAACCACTGCTGCTACTTTTGTAGAATTTGATCTCCCACCAGTACAGCAAACACCAGCTGACTTCACGAGAGTGTGCTGTCATCCTTTGCCCCATTACTGTCACCACTCCTTGTGACCTTCTCCAGTTATTCCCTCAGCAAACCAGGAACCTCATGCTGCGTTAAAAGAGAAAGAAGAAAACAAGGTGTGTGCTTTCCCTTAAAAAGGTGGCAACGCTCCCTGTTGTTGAGTGCTAAAATATAGATTGGAACTATCAGGGCGGTTTCTCCATCACCTGGAGCTGAGCTGGCAGACACAGCTCCTGTCCGTGGCCAGAGCCCATCACAAGAGATTTTCCTCTTGCACAAGAGGTGTGTGCTCTCGCTCCAGATAGCTCTGGAGCTATTCCCCTTCCCTGTGCCATCGCTCCAGCACAACAGGTCTCGCGTTTGACTGCTGAACACATGTGAACTTCTAAATGGTGACTGCCGACCTGCCACTTTCTTTCATCTACGTGGCCTTCTTCCCCAAGTCACCACACAGCGTAGGAAGCGATCCTGGCTGCAAATACTCAGAACCACAGCATCTTGCTGGTAAGCACAAAAATCCAAAACATCATGACTATACAAAACCGGAAAGATGTGATCTTACAATAAGCTTAAACCACAGAAACTAACAGGAAACTCAACTTGGACTACCAAGAGCCTAAGGTATTAGCTTTTTTTTTTTTTCCTAAATCTTAACCAAAAATTAAAGGGAAGGAAATACTACAGTTATGATTTTCTCATACTGATTTGTGTGAATACAGTTATGCACATCATTACAGAAATATATCTGATGTACATCCTGCTTTAAACTGGAGCACCTTACAGGCTACACAGCAGCAAGTCTGTGAACAAGACTTTTCTGATTACCCTTGTGTAAAATTACAGGCAACACCACTAATGTTCGTGCGAAGACACCAATGTAGAATCAATTCCAAGGAGAAAACACATAGCCAAGAATATACTTATTTTACCATCCCACACAAGCCAGCCACAAGCGAGAGACCAAATAACATTCACTGTAAAGAAAAGAAAAAACTAAACAAAACAAAACAAACCCCAAACCAGTAGCTTTGCTCCTTTTCAGGTCAGACAGAATTACCCATCTCACTTAAAAGGCACCAACAGAGATCTTCCCTATCAAAACAAATGTTCAGAGCCTTCTCATCTTGACTTTTCTTAGTAATTCATCTGCTTTCAGTATTAATGGCACTGTTAAAATGGAAATTTTTCCAGGGGGAAAATTGCTGTTGACAAATGGATCTGGAGGAACAGGACTACTGCTTGCTCCCGTGTTGTACTGCTAGCAGGAGATCTCTGTACAGATGCCTCTTAATTAGTCATCTGAAGACTTACAGCAATCACGTCACGCATATTGTTTGGCTGTAACTTCCACATTCCATTTAATGACAAGTGTTATTAACTAGACAGCTGAAGACAGAACAAGTTCTCTGCCTCTCGGTTTTTAGGCTGTAGTACAAGAGCAGTTCTTTCATATCTGGCTGTAAATCAAGATCAATCTTAGACTCAATGCCTTTCCATCAGTATTACCTCATCTTACCTCAGTTTTAATACCAGCAGTATTGTTTTATATCTTTTTTTATAGTCCATTAATTTCAAAGTCCTATGGAACACTTTGCAGTAATTTTGTAGACTACATTAATTTCTCATGGCAATAGCTAGGCTGGAGAATTGCAGATCCTCTCCACTGAGCAAAAAGTGATGTTTTTGCTACTTGGGTCTACTGGGATTTGAAAGATACTTTTCTGTCTTCTTTTTCAGCCCCTACCACTGTCACAGTTATGCAATGACCACAAGTTATTAACAGGAGCTAAGAATAAGAAACAGGCTGTATACGTTCCTAAATTGTGAGGTAGGTTTACCACTTACTAGATAACCAGATAAAAACCAGTCTGTCACTTTTTTACTGCTACATATTGCATTGTTTTTTTAAAATCCTGGAAGACTTAATCCTGAGGATTTATCAAACTACAGGTTCCATTTTGTCAAAAGGTATGGTTGGGGAATTCACAGCATGGAGGCAAAGCCTTCAATTAGGTCAAACCTGGGGCCAAAAAGCTCTCAAATTCTCAGAACAATAAGAAACAATGGGATTTCAGTCTGGGGGGGAAAAAAAAGGCATTTATGTTTCAATAGCTGAAGTACTAACACTTAACTCCCCCAACCTCACCTGGCTGGCTGACACAGCATGGCTTACGTCTGACTGCCCAGTGGCCTTCTGCATACTTTGTGTATGGGAAAGCAAGGCATTACTGCACCCAGAGCTCAATAGGCCTGGGGGGAGTGGGGACACACAAACCATTTAAAAGAGCAGTTTGAAGTTTCTCCTAAGCAGTATCAGAAACTGGAGTGCAACTCCACGAAAGATGGAGCGAGCAGGCAAGGAAAGGAAACATCCCAACCAGCTCCTCTCCTCCCCATTCACGGGGGGTCTTTGTTGGCCTCCTGGATGGTCCCCTGCCTTTCAAAATATGAAACAATAAACAGGATGTTGATTAATACAGAACCATAAACCCAAGCCTCACTTAGCGTAAAAAGATCATTAATCTAGTGAGTCTCTTACTGAACATGGTGTAGAGAGAAGTCTTCATACAACCAGAAGCAGAAATGTTTTGTAAAGCAGAAGAGTCTGGTAGTGAATATTTAATTTGTTTCTGACTACTTCATTTTATCCCACCACTTTCATCTTTCCCTGCACAGCAACTCCACTATTCTCGGTGTGCATTAACTGGAATAGGAACACAGTTCACTGGCAACGTGTTATTTGTAGGCTCCCTCCCTGGACCAGCGAGGTGACCGCACCAGCGTGTGGCTCTGGCTCCTGCAGCACACACTCTCTGAACAGCATCTGGTACTTACCCAGTGACCCTTAAAGGGATTCTGAAAAACAGTGGGACTAACAGCCCCAAACCCAGCACAGGCCATCGTGCCGGTGAAATCCTGGCCTCAATGAAATATTTTGGAACACTGACTTCAGCAGGGGTGGGATTTCGCTCTTTGCTTTTTCGTTATGATTCACTAAAGGAGTGAATTAAAAATACACAGGATTTGGAGAAATTCTCTCCAGCAGAAAACACAATGCTGAAGTTATTCATTTTTTAACCAGAGAACCTCTCGACTTGCTATAGATACCAGTTCCCCTCTGTCCTAGAAGCAACGTTAATCACACATTCATCACTGCAAATTGACAACATAAATGCTGACTTGTGCAAACAATGTTAGAGAAAATGGTGTTCTTGCTGCAGAAGTGAATTCCACAGCCTTTCAAGCTTTCTACGCTTCCCAGTTTTATGTAAACTCTAATTTCTAAGCCTTTGTTCTGCCTTTAAAGGTCACACAGTTGAAAGCTATGAAGCATAGCATGTGTTCCCACTGATATTAAAATACTGTTTACTAAATCATGCATATAAATGTAAAGAAGAAACTGTTTGCAACCTACTGTGTTAATAAGAGATGATTTATCAGACAACACAGTTCCAAGTATCAACATGTGGAATGTAAAAATATGATCTTAATCACGCAACGTGAATTTTTTTGTTGTTTTTCGAAGTAAAGTCCCCACATTGCCATGCAATCACACTAACTTCTGATGACACCGTATTTGACTGATTAAACTCTTAATCTTGCCAATGCTTAACTTCAGGAATACAAGCGGTCTTTTTAGATTCGAGCATATGATTGCACATTTGCAAGATCAGGATTTCATTTGCATATTCAAATCGCAAAAATGCATCTTCCCTTTGTCTGTGCAAGGCCAACTATAGCGCTCCAAATGCTAAACAACCACCGTAGAGTTGGACAGTATTTTTAGCATCTCTATGGTGCACTTCTATCTTTAGCTGCTGTGTTCACAAACAATCCCACAGGACACTGCATAGCTAACATAGCTTGGGCTCTTCACCACATTTCGGTTTTTCTCCCAAAACACGGTGAAAGCAGAGGATACAAGAGGCCAGTTCAGGACCTGCCACGGTTTCCTTAGCTGCAGTGTCTCAAGTAGAGCAGAACTATATCAAACGTTAAAACATGAGAGCACTCTGCTCTGGAGTGGGGATGGAGGTGGCTGTGACTTCCTCCAGGGAAAATACAGCTCTGTGCTCCAAGTTTGCCTGGTGCAGATAAATCAAGGAGGAGAGGGAAGGATTTCTGCCTGTTGTTTCCTAGCAGGATGTGCCCGTGGGTTCATGGCAAATTTCTGGCCAAAGCTTAACCCCGCAAGAGAAGTTAATAATTGAACTTGCCAAATCATCACAATTTCTAAATCCAACTGCGTCTTGTTTTTACAAAGAGGCATCTTAAACCAGTGAGCCATTTTATTAGACTCATGCTCATGTAACAAAAACATGTGTTAGCTCTTGAGTGCCAAATATCATCCTGGAGGGTTACCAATCCCTGTTACAGATTTTGTAGCCAGACTGCAGTTATCTGTCACAACCGAGGAGGTAGTTTTGAATACACAGAATGAAGCGTGCTGCTCGGTTCGGGAATACTTTACATGGTCCTGCTCTCTTTGCAAAACTCCAGGAAGGAGCTGTACTGCAGAGGGGGGAAAAAAGAGCTTGACATTTACTGCTGACTGTTGTGAGACTGTCTCGCCAAAGCCTCTTGGATGGCTGGGGCATGGCCCCAAGGTTGCTTCTCCACTCCGTGGAGGAACTTTTGAAAATGGCTGCAGCACTACCCGTTTCAACACGCAACCGTAGCGGCTGAGTCAGGTCTGAGTGCGTAGGGGACGTTTTTAGAGTCATCTGTATGAGGCGTTTCAAAACTACAGGTTTACAACAAAGGGAGAAAAACTCATCATGGGAATGGCAGTATTAATCAGATGTTTGACCTTTCAAGCTTCAAATCTGAAATGCTTTCCACACCGAGCTGGACCTCCATATGGAGACAATACCCTCCGATATCTTGATTTACAGAGGAAGTACTGATGGAATTCCATATATCCTACTAATGGTGAAAGGAAGGGAATTATGTGGAACTACTTTTTTTCATTATGTATCTCAGCTGAGGTTTGCAGATGTGCCTAGTCACTTGGCTCCAATTTAATCTCAAGGGGACAAAATAACCTGAAAACCCTTAGAAAACCTTAGACCTTGTGAGAGCTTCACAAATGAGCTCCTCACTTCCCCATTTACACTAATCTCCTCTCCCGTTACTACACGCTATCAAACACTCCGTTATTAAAATTCTTTAAATGATAATGGAACTTTCCAAAGAAACTCTGTTTATTAGCTTCTCTACCCTTCCACAGGTATGGTCGTATGTCTGGGAGGTGTGAGAACTGGGGAAGCAGCATCAGGGCTGGGATGGTGTCCCTTGGCTCTGCGGCAGCACCAGAGCAAGGCTGAGATGCCCAGGAGGCAGCAGCACGGGCTGTGCACTAGGTCTACAGTACACATCTGCGGTTTTTCTTCTTCCTTTTTTTTTTTTTGTCAGAGTTGGTTTTTTTTCCTTTTTAAGCATAGCACGTGTTCAATCAAGAATATCACAGTTATTCATTCGAAGTGTTGGCATTATGTAACATAAGCATCAGGTTAAGAAGAAAAGAAAAAAAACCCCAAACCGCAGGTACTTTGTTTTTTCCAAGTGCTTTCTTACGGGACTTAATTTTTAAGTGAGTAGAGGCTTCCTCTCCACCCAGGATGCAAGGGTGACATACTGGGGTACGGTTCTCATCCTGCTAAAGGCTTCTCAAATGAAAACCGTGGGTTGCAAGACTTGGCGTTTACTAAGAAACAATGATATTACAGGAAGACTCACTGCATACTTTCAAACATCAACAGTAAATTACCCTTCCATTTTCTAATACAGACATGATGTCTGGAGTTGAGCAAACACATTCTTGAAAGGTCAGAAGATTTAAACTGTAGGTACCTAGTTTAGGATGAAAAAAACTGCTATTGCCTTTTAGTTATGACATTTCAGTTTACCCACAAGAATTACACTACTTCCCCTAAAAGTTTTCAAGCCCAAGCCTATGCTTTTCTTCCAGTGTTGGAAAGTGAAGGTAAAACTTTTTCTCTGTATTAACTTATCAGAGCCATCACTGAATCCAGTGACTTGTCAAGAATACAGCCATTCCTCCCCAAAGGGCTTCAGCCACCAGCAGATGTGTGCGTGGGGACAACCTGTCCACCTTCAAGGAGAAGGGGCTGGAGGAACCCGACTTGGCCAGACAGCAGCCAACGGAGAGTTGCTGCCCAGGAGAGCCACGGGTGACCGTTTGCACCAAACTTTGCAAGCCTGAAAGAACTATGAAGTCTCCCAAAATACAGAGCTGGAGGGTGGGTAGTTCTTCATTTTGTCCTGAAAGAATGGGAGGAACTTCCCCTTTCAGTTACAGTTACACAGCGTAGGGAGGATATAACTGGTGTAACGATCAGGAAACGACTGTGATGTCAGATGGCACTACAGAGGGTTATTGGGAAGCTGCAAGGACCTTGCAAACTGCGGACAAAAGTTTGAATTTACTGGAAGTGTTCTGACCTGTCACTAAACAGAGTCTTGTGTCCTCCAAGTTTCAGGCCTTTAAGGAGCATCAGTTTAACCCTAGCCCAAAGAGGTGAGGTTCACTTCATTTCAGCAGAGCGGCTTGAGGTCACTTGATCACTTTAGACTGTATTCCTTCCCTGGGGCTCACACATCCTGAAGCCAAGGCTGCACTGAGCTAGCTCTGGGACTAATTAGCAGGGGTCAGCACTGTGTTAATGTGACCCACCACGCTGGGCCATGCAGGACATTGCACGTGCTGGTAGTCTCAACAATCTCAAGCTGAACTTCACCAACAGAAACTCCCCTTAGCTTATTCAGTGCTGGTGAACAGAGACCTCTTAGGCAGGGCAAGATGACTGTCCTCTATGTTATGAAATGACAGCCCCGTGGGTGGGAGGTGCTGAACCCCAGCAGAGAAGCACTGACTGACTGCAAACGCAATGGAGACTGAGCCAGGTTAGCCACTGAGTGACTGAGGGTAACCATTTTATTTCATGTTGGCACAGAGGGTGTCAGGTACCACGGTGTAGAAGAGAGCGCCACTTCTTCAAATGGACTAACTTGAGCACTTCCAAATGCTTACCACGGCTGCAGCCCCTCACCTCCACCCTTCCCGCCGCGCAAAGCTCCTGCCAGCTTAGCTTTGGTCCTTGGCAGTATTTCCAGCACGTATTGTGAGCACTGATACGCATTTCCCGAGCCTCCCATTCCCAAGTTCCTAACAGAGAGCCAATGTCTCTTCTGAACCAAATTTCCAGCAGAATCACTCCTGGTGCCCAATGGCGGCATAGGTACCACAGGGTGGCACAGCGCACACCCAGCCCCCTACACCTCACCCCATCGCTGGGGTTGCTTCGGAGGAAGAAAGCTCCAGTTCTTCAAAACAAACCTATTTCCCATTGAAGTAGCTTGTGGGGACTACAAAGAAACCGTACCTGGTTTCCCGTGTTTCAGTCACTAGATGGGCCGGACGTGATATAGGAAACGGGCAGGAAATGTCAGCCTTACGTATGGCAGCAATTCTTCCCCTTCCCTCCTTGCCACAACCGAGCCGCACACCAAGACCTGACCTTGCACTTTTTACTGCACACTTTCTCACACAAACATTTGAGTCAGATCTGGAGCCAAAACGAAACGAAGCCAAATACATCCCCTAATTCTATTTATTATTTTTTTTTAATGACAAAGGGTGACACTCTGTTTGATACCTATGCATACTCAAATCTAAAACAAACTACACATTTTTAACTAGATGAATTTTGTAAGATCAACAAAATTAAAAAAACCTCAACCTATTTTTTACTCCTTCTGGTACCAGTATAAAGCCTGTTAAAGAATTTATATTTCTGGAGCTCTGTACAGATGTGAGAGGTGCTGATGCACAAAAAAGGTGTACTATGATTAAGCACATGAGTTAGGAGGTTTCAGCTGTTATATTTGTCCCTCTCCCTTTTACAGTCATCTTAATTTTGCTTCCACTAAAAAAATCCAAGGCAGAAAACCAACTAAGACCTAGTCCTTCATCTTGCTTCTTTGCACAATCATTTGGACAATGGATGTAAAATACTTTTCTAACCTGGCAGAATTTTATATTCACTTTATCCAGGTGTAAATAACAGCATAGGGAGAAAGGAAATGGAATCAGATACACATGTATTTCTCTAATAAAACTACCCCTCTTTTCCTTTTAAACACCTTAAAGTGAAATACAATTTCCCTCTTTTGTTTCACCATTAATTATACATGAACAGGGAAAGATAAATGTCAAGTGTACCTTTAAAGGAAAAATGCACCACAATTTATCAGTCCTCCAGTAAAAAAAAAAAAAAATCCTCTTCTTCCTGAATTACTGCTTTCTTTTTCTAATAGTTGTCTTCAGCTTTTTGTAGTTTCTATCTAATGCCAAAAAAACATGCCTCATTATATCACTCAAGAATCCACAGGTCCTAATTGATCACCCTGTACCTTCCAGATACATTTTGAAATGCTGATCATTTTAGAAAAACCGAGTCTGTGTTATATTTGGACACGACCAATTCAGAATTAACTCACAACACACCAATTTGAAGTACTTTGTGTTAGTATACACCAAGACACCAAAACTAACGCATGGGTGAAATGGGGTCACACTGGGGTAGGGGTTCGATTTAAAGAAGTTTCTTCTCCCAGCGTTTCCTGGTTTTTGCAGGAAAAATCTGTTCTGCAACAAGACAGACACCCAGTCAGAAGCATCAATATGAGTAACTCCCTGGAAATAAAACTTTGCTCATGTACAACACAGCTTTGCTAATGTGGGCCATGAACCCAAACTGCGGGGCAGGAGCTTATGGAGCTGCCCGCAAGCGAGCTGCCCCCACGGCAAAGCGCGGGGCCCGATTCCTCAACCCAGCGAAGAAAATGCGATTCTCTGACCAACTGCAGCCCGAGCCCCTCGCCGTGTCACCAGGGTTGTTCACCAGGGTTGTTCACCAGGGGGGTGTGCCAGACGGGACTTTGCCAGTGGGTACATCCCTCCCGCTTGCAGGGGAGCACGGCGCCCGGCCAGACCGGGCTCTGGCAGCTCTTGCACAACAACTCTGAAAACCACCAGCTCGTCGGGACTGGCCGTTTAATTATGGCAAAATGGAGCTGCGACGGGATTCCTAGACAGCTCTCGCATTGCCACCGTCTGGATCTCTCATTGCCACATACTAGTTTAGGGTTTCTGAAAGAGACTGAATTTTTTTCCCCCTTAAAATGTGTAGAAGCTCATGGACTGAATGGGAGGGAAGTAGACTTAACCTCGGGTACGTTTCCTTTACTTTGTGCTTAATTCTAAGGGTAATCCAAGAACAAGGAGGAATTTTTGTTACCCCTTAAAAATGTGCTTACGTTTATCTCCATATGAGAAAGCAGCAGCAGCAGCCTTCACCAGCATGTAATACGTTCCTGGCTTCTGAAGCACACGGCTGTCAACCAACCAAATACTTTTTAATAGGAACCTGGTCCATTAATGAGCTGAACCATCAAACAGTCACACGAGAACAGCAAACAGTCCCAGGAAAAGCTGCTGTCTTTCCACGCTGAACAAAAAGCTATTTACACTTAAGAGAAATAATGCAACCTCTAATGCTTCTTTGCCCCCCTCTCCAACATGTTTGCACACAACTTTCCCTGGTTCCTGATACAAATTTAAAGAAGCAAAACTTGCCTTTTTCTACACTCGTTCCTGGGTGCTCCTTTGTGGGGATGTTCTCCCAGGACCCATTTTGCCCCATTTCAGTGTCAATTGCAGATCTCACCGGGTTCAGGCTCTCTGCTGCCTCATGCATCAAACACATTTCTGTTTGGGTATCCCAGTGCTCGTCAGTAATATTTTTTAAAATAAAAGCAAATTGGGTCTTTTCCTCTCTGAAATCTGTCTGTGTGATATCCTATATGCAGAGTAATCTCCATTCTGCTTTATAATCGAACCTGGGCTGCTGAAACAACTGGAAACTTTTCAGCTGATTTCAGTGGGCTTTTCTCTGTGTATCTATCTACTCAGAGTTGGCTCTTTTGAGAATGAAGCAATCGCCACATCTTTTCTACCCATAGCAGTGCTTAGCCTTGCCTTCCGCATACCTGTGCGTATAAAGAGATTTTATTGTTTCTGCACTCACCATACTCGACTTGTTTCAAACCCCATGTGCGCTACAAAGAACTGCGCTACACAACGTGTGTGTCTAACACAAACATTTATAATTCCAAAGCTTTAGACAGCGATCGAGATAAACCCAGCATCAACTGCAGCGCAACTTGTGCTGCGCGATTCAAAGGGGGCCCTGAAGGTGCAATTTGCATTTAATGTTTTTGCTGTTAGCTTTAGGTGAAACAAAAAAAAATCCTCACTAGACAGGGGGAATCAACGGAAGGTGAAGTCTGTGGCCCTCCTGCTCGGTGCGGGAAGAACCACGCTCACTTGGCAGGCAAGGTGATGCCACATCCTATGATAAAGATTTCACTTCTGCAATTTTTATTTCTGAAAAAGGATCAATCCCCCCACATGTTCATCAAGGAATCCCTAACGACAGTAAATCTGCCTGCAATGCTTTCCTCAAATCTTTCGCCTTCCACATATATAGGACAGCTGCTTTCCAACCAAAGCACTGGGCTTCAGAAATAGGCTGCTCTGATTTATAACAGAGGTGTTTAAAATCAGGCAATCTAATTATCGACTTGATAGTCCACAATGTCTGCAGTCAGCAAAATTTAAAAAATGCAAAATATTGACAAGATCAGACAAATACATAATGAGGGAGTTATTAAAATGCAAATTGCCTGCCTTCTGGTACTGCTGCAGTGTACGGCACAGGACCCCAGAGCTTGCATCTATCCCCAGTCTCCCTCTGTCTCCAGGCTGGTTTTAAGGGGAGGGTGGAATGGAGCTGGGGAAAATGAATGGGCAGAGCTGTGAGAGGACAGTCGGGTGGGACCCCACATCACGGGGGCCCCAAAGAGAGAGACAGTGACATCATGGGAACGGGAGGCACTGCGATGCACAAGGAACAGGCAGCCCCATGCAAACTGGATCCCAGACCTTCAGAGGATTTCAGAAAGGCCCTGGCCATGGAGGAAGCCCAACAACAGCAGTTCAGGGCCACGTCTTTTTTGGGAGAGCAGCCAGAAGTGGAAATTTTTTGCAAGTTGGTGAAACTTGACATCAAAATTCATGAAAGGCACTGCATTAATATTTAGGTAAAAAAAACCCCAAAAGTCCAAAGAAAGGATGTGATGGAAATGCTCTCTATCCAACCTGCTCCAGGATACTTGGACCAGGCTTTAAGAAAGAAAAAGCCCAGTGCCCTGATCCAGTTTGAGAAGTCCTAGCTGGATGGTGACAGAGGGTATCGTTACAAGCCCTCCTTTCTTATCTCTGCCCTTAACTTTTTCTTCTTATTTAAATAGCCTTGTAATCCTGTGGACTGTCGAGTGTACGCTTATTATTTCACTTTGCAGACACATTCTTGTAAGTCTGAGGGCTGTGTATGCGTCTGGATGTCTATAATAGAACAAGTAAAATAATACCATTCCCAGCTGTGGGCTGGATGATCTAAGCCCCCACCAGGAGAAAACTTTGATGGGTATTATAATTTTATGCAATGGATTTCAATCATGTTAATATTGCTGTAACAATCTCTAAACACTATGCCAATATAGGCAGTGACACCCAACAGGCAAAAACTAATGGGGAGGTTAAATGCCAATTTTACGTTGGCATTTAGCCTAAGAACTTCATTATGCCATCTTCTATTTTAAACTGTAGCCATCCCACCTTGCGCTGTGCTGCCGTCCACTCTTAGTCAGTACTATGTGAACCATGCTAATTCCTTCAAAGACAGACAGGGACGGACACCTGCCCAAAAAACCAGAATGGTCTTTGCCCCCAGGAGCTTGCAGTAACTCTGAATCTAAGCTTTATTGACACTGGGAAGGGAGATCTGGTGTAGGGCGTTGAAGTGATGGTTCAGACAGACGGATGTAGCTACTCAAAGCTCCTGAAAAAGCATCAAGAGGAAGAAGATACAGCAGTGATACAATCTCCACTGAATACTGACCTTTTTCTGTATCTGGTCAGGAGCGCACATGGGCAGCATGGAGTCAGGCAGTCAAAAGGTTGCTGAGCCTCCCTGGCCCTGAGTGAGCAGCTCTGATACAGAGCCAGTTCTTTATCTCATCTTTCAGATAAATAAAATCCGAAAGAGATGGAGCTTAACACACACAGATAACAGCAAAGGTACAGCAACAAATTGAAAAATACTACAGCATACTTGAAGCTACAGCCCGGACTGTGGTAAAGCTGTATTGAATTTGCAGAGAAATTAGATGCCTCGTTAACTGTGGATAGATGCACAACTGCCCAAATTTAAACTTCCTCCTTTCCCCAGCTCACCACAGTCATTACAAATCATGCAGCTGAATGAAAGCTTGGCAATTTTGCTGCGGTGAGTCCAATAATAGATGAGGGAAGAGGGGTGGCAGCACTGATAATCTTTATATCAAAAACACATTTTCTGCAAAGCAACCTACTATTGTTCATATGTAAAATACATCATGCTGCTAGTGGGGAATGAACTGTCCTGCATTTTATAGATAGTCATTTTATTACAGATTCCTCTGTGACTCAGAAAACAAATGTTTCATGCATCCTTTCTTTTTAATAAATGCACAAGTTACACAACATGGCTGGATTATGCTATGCTGCTCTAGACAGTGGTTTAAAATGCAGTGTTGGAGGGATATTTCTGCAGTATCACACATAAATTATTAACAAAAGTTAAGAAATGAAAGGAGAGCAAAGCTTCATCTGTCCAACTGAAGTCAGCTCCTGAAACATGCTGAGCATCAACCCCCTGTTCCCAAGTCAAATGGGCTGGAGGCAGCGCGGTACCCAGGAGCCCTGGTCCCTACGGCATCTCTGCCTGGTCTTCCCATCTTTCTTCCTGAAGCAATTAAAAAATCCTGAAGGCTTCTGGGCAAGCCTATTTTTTCTCTCCTCTCACCCCCTCTGAAGCGACAATAGTTAGGTGGGGTTTAGTTCTTTAAGTGCTAGATCTTTTTCCTAAAGCTACAAATGCTTGTATAGATGTGAGCAGCTTTGACCACATGCAGGAAAATCTAGTCCATTGCTTATCAGTCGATTTGGCTTCACACCAAGAGTAACACACTGCTATAAAGGGCCAACACAGTGTGAAAAAGGAGCTGTTCTACTAGAATACACTCCGTTAATTCTGGTTGAACTGACATTCTCCTAGGACAACGTCTCAAAGCGCGTTTAGACTATTGTATTAAGCGTGGCAGGGATCGGAGCAGCTGGCTGGTTTCTCTCCGATGTCACTAAAGGAGAGGCAGACACAAAAAAGTATATAAAGTCTCTTGAAAATCAAGCGTGGGACAAACTCTCACTGCATCATCTTTCACCAAAATAATATATCAGGTTTTAAACAAAAACCCCCACCACCGTAGCAGGAAAAACACCACTGAAAAGTCAAAAATTCCAGACTCGCTACACTTACTGTAATTGTCCTTTATAAGAAGAGCCCTCTAGTTATGTGAAATGACATTACCTCACAGCCCCCGGCTCCCCGTGCTATGCACAGGAAGGAAGCAGACACACATCTCTTTAAGAGCCGTTTCCTCTCTGCTCTATTAATTTTGGAGATTAAGCAAGCCACTCCTTTGTGGCATAATAGAGCAAGATAGAGCCATTGTGTTTGTGGAGAGTCCTGCTCACTGTTTTCCTACCTTTGAGCAGGGGGACGCCTTAGCACTTTATTCTCAGATGAAAAGACAGAAAACTTCTAGCAGCCCTAAAGCCCCCCCCCTTATTCTTAAATTACGGTTTCAGCACAGAAGCAGCTGGCAGCCCCATTCCTCTCCCCCCAACTGATGAGGATTTCAGTGTCTCACTGACACAGTTTAGGATGGGAAAAAAACCCAGTCACATCAGATGAGGAATTCTCTTTTCACAGGCCCTGAATCAACAGGACTTCTTTAATCAGGGTTTTTTTTGCCTGGACACACACATCCTACCTTCCTCTCCCTCCCCACAGTGTTGAATCTGAGCCACTAAATTTACCATCATTTTTTTCTTATTTTAAAAAATTTATACATCTTTTTTGCTCTTTTGCCTTCCCAGTGCAGAATCGCTTCAGCTCGCACCAGATGTCTGATGACCTTTAATAATATAGAGGCCATTGCCTCTCTGTTTCACAGACTATCAACACATCTGATGCTGGAGCCTGGGATTATGGGGGCTACCGAAGTGACCAGCAGCTATTCTGAAAGTTTTTCTGAAGGAAGAAGAGAGAAAAGCAGGAGAAGATTCAGCCAATGCCAGAGCAAGTCAGGATCCCCATTCCTGGGCTTTCAAATTTCCTTCTCAAGCTCACGCAGATGATTTATCCTCAGCTTTGCAGTTTTCTTTCCAGACTGTTAAGCAAACGAGGCTGGAAACACAGGACCTTTTTGGAGTCAACTGCCATAGGAAATACCACTTCGCGGGGGCGCACAAAGCTGCAGAGTCCTTGAGACTAGTTTTGAGACTAGCATTTTTTACAGTTTGTAAACCCGGCCGTTACTAACTAGAAATGCCATCAGCAGCGAATGGATTTCTTTAGGGGGAGGAGGAAAAAGATAAGACACGCTCAGAGCTTTGGAGCGTTAGAAGCAGCAGGAGAAAGAGCGATGTCGTGGCTGGAGCAGGAGCGCATGAGCCAGAACACTGTTTCCACTGTACCTTCCCTTGCAACGCGGAGTCAGGAACACAAAACCCGTCCAGATAAAACAATTTGCCTATTCAGCAGCTTTCTTTTCATGAGCTGCTTCATCTTTGCAGGCTGCTCTCCCCCTCGCCCTCCGCCTTCCCAGTCGCCAACTGAAAACTTCAGAAAGAAAAGGAGAGGAGAAAGGAGCTGTTGAGACAAAGGCCCGATTCTCTGCGAGAGGAGGGCACGCACACCAGAAAACACGGTCACGCTGCCTTGGGCACGGTGCTGGCCAGTTACTCTGCCGGTCGGTGGCTGTAGAAGCCTGCTCCCCAGGCTCCGCTGCGGGTTCTGGGACCAGGCAATAACGAGAAAGGAGGGAGCTGTAGCTCCAGCACCTCCTGGATGTGCTCCTGGCCGGTGCTCCCAGGTGGGTATTAGCAATCTCCACACCTTCTCCCAGCAGCTACGTGGGGCAGATTCCTTGCAAAGTTTTCCCTGCCTCTTGTCAATGGAAGTTTTAACCCTGTTCAGAGATTTTTCTTCTGGGGCGGCCCCTTGCAAAAGTGTTTTTTTAATGATTTTTTTTTTTTTTTTTTTTACTATTAAACGGAGATACTTTTCTGATGTATGAATGTAAAATCACCAGTTCGTATTGCAGAGGTGACTCAACAGCATTTAGATGCCAACATGTAGTTACCTCTGGAAGGAGCAGGATGTGATTCAGCAACTACAGGCAAGTAGCAGTGTATCCCTTGCATCCCCTAGACTCCTTTTTTCTTAACAAATTAAACTAAAATTCAGTTAGAGTTTTTACTTTGGTCTTTTTTTTTTTTTTAATTACAGTCACTATTGATCTAACATAATACACACTATTAGTCCTCTCCTCCAGTATTCAGAAGACCTATGAGAAATCATAGTAGAGCCACACATCAGTAACACTAAATAAACCCTCTGTTACATCAGTCTTATGCTCTGAAAAGGTTCTTTCCCCATATTATCAAAATTTCACCCAAAATGCAGCCCTCACCATAGCTGCCTTACACTAACAGCTGGAAGCAGCTTCTCTGTCATGTTTCAACCGTGCCAGAGCAGGGACATCAGCCGCCTCCGGCCAGTGGACCCTGCTCCATGGGCAGAGCTGGGAAGAACACTATTAATTTTCCACCCACATACATGTGCTGCTGGGGAAGAGCTGAGATAAGGCGATTGCAAAACATGGGTGAAACATTTATTTTTTACCGTGTTCCCTGGGAAGTACAGAAGGTAACCGACTGCACTGGAAAATACCAGTCTATGAAGTTGAGCAAGCAGAAGCCCCAGCCGCTAGCGCTGATGCAGAGGGTGCACAAGGATGCTGGCAGGGACATGCCCGGTGCCTGGACGTGCTCCTTAGCATCTTCTCAAGAGCAGTTTTGAGTGTCTTCATGGAACTGGATGAAAGCAGAAGGGTTTATCTTTACATAGTGCTTTCCACCAAGGCCGGGGGGGGGTGGGGGGGCGGCGCGGGGGAGCAAGCTACCTGAGCGCTCTTGGATGATCTAACAGGCAGGATTTATTAGTTTTAATATTAAAATATTAAAAAATCTACCCTGATCATAAACTCAGGAGCTTTGAGTCACTGGAGAAAGAGACGTGGATTTTTTAAAAATGTAATTTTGGAGTTTAGAAGCCCAGAATAAGTGGCAATATTAAAATCATCAGTCAAAGCAACCCTGACTCCAACATACAAACCGTTCCTCATATCTTCTAAAAAAGGCAAATCTTATTCTCTTATTGCCTTTATGCCAAACCCAACACAGGAAACACGCATGCTCTTTGCCACCCAGTTTGCAAAGGGATTGCCAGAGGTGCCTCTCCACAAGGTTATCCTTGTGTCTGGGTGTAATTCCCTGCACTGGAGAGACACTCTGCACCACTTCCAGGGATTAAGCAGAATTTGGCGACAGGGAAGGTCTCAACCAAGACTTTGCATTAGAGAAAACATCATGCTTATTGGCAGGCATTTTGGCTCCCAACTCCAGAAAACAGTGAGCCATCTACGTACACCTTACCTGCACAACAATTTGCATTGGATCAGTTGGAAGTGTGAACTTAAGCTGTTTATATAAGACCATTTTTTCTAAAGTATAATAACGGCCTATTAGCTTTCATTTAAATCAGTTGCTAATGGAGGTAAGTAAAATGAAAAGGAATGATTTTACCCAGCCTGTTTAAACCACAGCATGCCCCAGCTGATAATCAGTGTAACTACCTTGTTCAGACAAGACCGGAGTCCTCCTGATTTAAAATCTGCCCTGAAAATAAACAGTTTACCTTTCAGATGTGTTTTATCTCAGCTCTGCCATGCAACAGTTACCTTCAAATAGGGTAAAAGCAACACACACTAGAAATAAACTGCGTAAAGAGTGCTCAGTGCTTTATAGGCAATTTGAGAAAAAAAAAAAAGGGAAAAATATTAAAATTAGAGCATAATTGCTTCAAAGTCTGGTAGCTCAGAAAAAATTACCAGCCTTTCTTTGCACAAAGAAATATCTTTCCAATGCTTTGCAAGAAACAAAAGCAGGCACAGGGAATTACAGTGATAAGCTAAAAATTATTCCACTTTAAAAACAGATTGTAAAGTGAAGGGGAAAACTCCAAGGGAAAGCTGAGAATAGGGTTTCTTAATCTTCCACTGAAGGGTTGTAAATGCGCAAGCTCAATACCTCACAACCCTTTTTGAGTAAATAAAGGTTTAAAATGTTCTTTCTTTAGCGTGACTGAATTCCTTCCCAGTGTGACCTCAACATGCCATTCCTCTATCTTTCTCTGCCGACACAGCAGAGCTGTTGACCTTTCACCAATGACCTGCGCAATCAATACGCAGCCACAAACTATCTCAACAGAAATGCCCCACCGACAAGTTCCTCCCTCGCTCTCTGCACCAGCAAGCTCTGCCGTTCCTGAACTTTTCCTCGGGCCGCGTGTCAGCGTGACTTAACAAACAACATGGGGCTCAGAAATAAGTTTTCATGGGCATTCCCTATCCAAACATCCTGAACCTGTAAGTGGTTTCACTGCTGTCTGCAGTCCCATGAACCGCTTTTGTGTTACATGTAGGATCTACAAGATCTCTCCCTCGTGCCAAGCCCCTCCTGTTGACTTCCAAGGACAGACTCCAAACTCACATAGCTCAAATATGCACAAACTGTTGGAAAGTAACTTTGGAAAAAAAATAATCATTAACAACTGGCTCCACCACCAACTGGCAGAGTCTCACATTAAAGAATTTCATTAAACAAAACAAAAAATTAACACAATCAATTACAGGTGCTTGGAATAAGAAAAGAAATTAAGGCAGATTAGAAAATACTAGTGTTACTATGGATCTTTCAGGTGACTTCCAATGGTATAAATTCACTGTACTGTTACACTACATGAAAAAGGCAACGTTTCTATCAATAAGATTTAAGAAAGCAGTGTTTGCATTTTGACTCAAACATATCCATATTTTAAAGATGTTAAAAAGCCCAGAATGAGTAAACAGTGTGTTTTACTGGGATACTGAAAAGAGAGCAATCGTTCCCTGCAGTGGTTACAGCAAACATTCCGAAGCATTGATTAAGATCTGAGAAGCCAAAAGAATTAAAATTATTAGAGGCTGGCCATAAGCAGAAATGAAACTAATTAGTCCATAGAGTCTTTATCAAACTAAGTAAACACAAAGGTAAAGCAGAGGCGCAAGTTCTGAGAAGGAATTTAAGATTATCAAAACTGAAAGAGTAGCAGTTTAAAGAGCTTATTCCCATGACATCTAAAATGTTTAACAAAGATGGAGTTTCTCTATACATATACATACATGCATATATATTAACTTTTCTTAGTGCATATATTTTTTTATATATATACAATAAAAGGAACACTTGCAATGGCTCTTAAAATGTTAATAATATTTGCTGATACAAGACAGCTGAAATTTCAAAACCCAATAAGCCTGCCAAATTTTGTTTCAAATACTACCCTCTCTCATGCTCCACATACTCCAATAAATTGATTTATTTTTTCCCCACCATTTTTTTTAAAAAAAAGGTAGCATGATTACAACTGTGTTTTGAATTGTTCTGCTAAATTAATAATGTAAATCAGTAGTAAGTGTAGCATAACATGACATTCTTTTATACAGATTTTTTTTCGGTCTCTCTCACTTTGAAGTATGTTCACTGTGCACTGTTAGGACCCACTAAAGACAAAGATTAGCTCTTTAAAGGACAGTGGCACCAAAATTTAGTAAAAGAGATCAAGTGATTAACCTGCTCATTACAGAAATGAGAATATTTTCATTATTGCCTGCCCAGCAGAGAGCTGAAATGCATGTAGCAGCTCTGATTTATTTATTTATTCTTAATATAAGCAAATTAGCATGGTTCAAATCACAGTATTTAACAGATTGCACTGATGGATCAATACAATATCCTACTGAACTCAAACTTCAAGCAGAGAAGAGCTACCTAAGCCTTTGATTAAAAAAACCTCTGTCTTTCTCATTTGAGTCCAGATCTTCCAGTCTGATCCTCCAAGCAGGATTTCATGGCAGGAGCCCCTGTGTTTCACCGGCACTTGGGCTGATTTCATCTGCGGTCAGGGTCCCTGGCAGAGCCACCGAGGCTCTCCACAAACACAAGAGTCACCTGCACCACACCCCAAGTATTTCTGAGGCATCTACTAATTACTTAGTGAAGGGAAAGAATGCACACTTCAGATTTCTACGCGTCACAGATATTTCCCAGTGGGAGAGTGGGAATCAAACCTCCTGTTTGGGATTGCTTAAATAAACTGGCACAGATTTCCAGTCATGGGCGTCTGCAGCCCAGGACCAGTAAACACAGCTTCCAGAAAAGCCGAGCATCCCTCCTGTCTGGTCTGTAAGTGAAGGACAGAGGAGTCAAGGCAGGACACTGGGTCAGGAAAGGAAGTGGTGTGACTCCACCAGATGAGGCAGAGATGCAACCAGGAGCCCTTGGCTTCCAGCCACGGTCCTAACCTGACTCACACTGTGACCCAAGCCACATCACCCCACCATGCTCTGCGGTCACAGTGCTCTGACAAGGAGGACAAGCTGTGGCCAATACAGGTGGAAAAAAATGCAAGCCCACCTTCCCTTTTTTAACCTCCCAGAACTTGCAGAAAGTTCTTGAGATCCCAGTACTCCCCAGGGCAAAGTTACATGGGACTAGCGGAGCTGAACTGGGCTATTGGGTTTGAAGTGTTGTGGCTTTTTTGTTTTCTTTTTTCTTTTAATCTAGATGGAATGAATTGAAAGTGCTGCTTAAGAAGAAAATAAGAATGCAAAACTGGAGAAGCGCTGTAAGTAGGTATATTAATAAACAGGCTCCTAATTTCTTATCTTTGATGGTATTCAGTACTATTTTAAATATTCTCAAAAGAATTGCAAACATACAGAAGGTCATACATAAAATCCCTGATGAAGCAATTTAATGCTAAATTAAAGCTGAAGCTAGGTAAGCCCAACTCTTGGGATCTTGGGTATTTTCAAAGACTAGAATAGAATCAACACTACCCAAGAACACCGTGTGTTTTTCAGATTTTTAAATATTTATTTCCTAAATTAAATAGAGTAGGTTTAGCTGGTTCTTACAGCTTAGCAGGAAACAATTTAATTTCCAAACCAATTGTATATTGACAGTTGGCAACAATGGTTTTACTTTATAAAAAGAGAATGGGAAAATAGTTGTGCATTTCTGAAATGCTTCCAGAGAATTTCCTTTGAGAACACGTTCAGTGAAAAGTATACAAACAGGCATTAAACATGAATGTAATTTAATAAACATCCACTCAGCTATATGGTGTGATAAATAGGTAATAAGAATGTAATACAGGCATTTAGCTTTCAGCTTCCAAAGGAGCTGGAAGCTAAAACAATAATACTTTCATTAGACTCTCCTGCCTGGCATCAAAAGCCAATTTCCACCTATTAATATGGATTTCTATTACCTGCCTTGTGAATACTGTTAACCCATTTATCAAGCAAGAAGCTGTACTTTTGTCACTTATTACAAGCAGAAGGGGAGCAGAAGGATTGCTAAACCATGTAGCATTAGAGCTCAGATTAAATCATTTGACCTAGAAGATAAAAACTTTCCACTTACATTTAAAATGGAAAAAAAAAAAAAGCAAAACACAAACCAGCCCTGCTCGTATTACAGCTAATAAGACCTCTTGCAGGATCAAATCTTTCCTTGCTGTATCAGAAGAAAAAAAAAAATAGAAAAAAAAATCACTGTCTACAGACTAATTGTAAACTCTGTGCATGTGTAATTAAACATGCCTCATTGGTTCTCTTGATGTGTCAATAGTGGGTAGGAGGAGGTTGATTTAAGTTAAACGACTGAAGTCTCACTGAACATTTGCCCCTTTCTGTGTCCTCTAAGCAAAGCATCATTTAACAGAACAACCTCAGCCAAATATGAGGGGCTCGGAATTAAGTGTTTATTATTCAGATTACAGCGGTGCCCAGAACACGCCAGGCACTCTTCTAAGCACAGAGGGAGGTGCCGGGACAGATCCCTCTCTCTGCTCCTGATTTACACCCAGAGAAACGTGCCCTCCAAGCACGGAGCCGCTCTGCTCCCGCCGCGGCTGGGGAGATGAACGGAGGGGCTATGGAGCTACGGCAGAGATGACAGGCACGCATCTATTAATCACACGTTTGTTGCTAAACACACTGAATTCCCACAGTGCCCAAGTCCCCTTGTCCTCACACCCGGTTCTCAGCTGCAGCGAGCAGCACTCAGCAGCTAACGGGTCCAAACGAGCATCGAGCTTTAGCCCCCCCATCACCCCACTGCTCCACCACTCACCCTCCTGCTAGGGTATTAATACCATAAAATTTTTCTTGCTATTCACACTGGATTAGATTATAAAACATGTCTGCTTCCAAGCCTATGATAAAAGCTCCACAATATCCACCTCACCCACTTACTCTGGAGCGATGACCCAGGAGAAGCACTTGTATTCCTCCCACTCTACACATCTCGGCTACTGATGCCAAAAATACTTAAGACCTCAATCCACAAGGGAGAGACAGGATCCGGTAAAGCAGCAGAATGCAAGCAGTTTCTGAAGTTATAATGCTTCAATTTTTCCGCTTTCCATTCAGTGGAGTCTCTGAAGATACATGAATTCTGCAACTGGGATGTCTCAGCTTTCCTTGCCTCACTCCTCACTGCTGTAACTCAGCAAACCTAGTTCACTGGACTCCAACAGCTTGGTGCTGCTTTACCCCACTCACCTGGCTATTCTTATTTTAATTCAATTTTGTCAAACCATTGAAGTCTCCCAACGTGCTGCCTCTAGTAAGACTTCCACACGACTTCCACGCCAGCACAGCAGAGAGCTCCCTGCCCCACGCGCTCCAGTGGAACCAAGTGACCTCCGAAATTCCTACTGGCAAAGAACATTTCTCTGGTTCTTCTTTGAAATCTCACAGTGCTCAGTAAGTCAGGGAGTTGCTCAGAAGTCATCAAGCAATCAGGCCACTCATTATACTCCTCAATGAAATTATTACCAGGAGTAATTCCCAGTGCCATACTACAGGTTGGCCAATCTTACATCCTTTACAAAGGACTGGGAGAAGTACTGCAGCTTTGTGAAACAGATTTTGAATTCCTCTTATACTCTTGAGTAGTCATTTTATCCTGTATTTTTGCACACTGCAAGTTCATCCATACCCATTTCTTTCTCAGTGGTCCTTTAATCCTTTTCTGTTGATGCTGCAGCTCAGCACAAGGACGGGTGTATTTCTATAAGCTATGTACGCAGGAGGCTCTATCAATATGCATGCATGGTGCAAGGAAGAAACATATTTCTGCTGAAGAAGAACTAGAAGTTGGGGTCAGACGTTTTATATTTTAGCCAGATTTTGATAAGACATATTAGGAATTCATAGGGCTTTTATCATTTTCAGCAGCAAGAGGATTAGACCCTACGCTGACAAGAGCAAGAACATCAATTGTTAGAAGAAATATGCACCACACTGAAATACAGTAAAGCACCTGAAAGACATAACATACTGTCTGATAAAAACACTATAAGCACTCTCAAATTCAACCCAGTGATGACTTGCCGAGTCAGTGCTTCATTTGTCTGCCAGAGCCAAAATTATGACGACTTCTGTTTTAATGCTCAAAAACGTAACAGAAGTGCAAAGAAAAGCCAGGATTTAAACCATGGCCTCACACAACAGCAGGGATTCAAAGTATGGATAATATAATGATACTTAGGCCACAGGACAGAAAGAAACAGTAAGAATCTTAATTTGGATTCAAAAATTTTATCCAGCAAGCTTGCAATATTGATGAAAAGACTTGAGTCTTAATTAAAAAAAAAAAGTGATTATTTTTTTCAAACTCAAGGAAAGGTAAAGATACTGACTCAATAATAATAGTACCAATCTCCCCCCTGTGTCTGAAGAAGGACCCCAAAACCAAAAAGCATCTCAAATTCATCCTTCTTCCCCTTAAAATATTCAGAGTGCTGCAAATGTGTTACAAACTAAATGACTTTTTGTACTGAACTTCTAAACCCCTTGACTTTTAATAAGGTCGTACATCATTTGATTTTAATTACAGATTTTTTTATCCCTTAAATTTGACTAAAAATGATGTGATTTACAAAGCAAACAAGCCAGTTAAACAAAGCTAATTAAATTCACTGGAGACAGCCTTGCTTTTCCCCTCAGTGAGTGTTTATTTCAGCTCCCAGTGCTCTGATCGCTCCTGACAGCTTGCTGGGACACAAGAAAGAAGTAGGTCAGGGTAAGCTGGAATCAGCAACAGAGGATCCCATTAGACAGGCTTGTAGGGTAATACGGAGATCGAGGAAGTGTGTGATGTAGTGACAGTGTTAGAGACACATAACAAACAGCCCGAGGACAGCCTCCAGCAGAACCGGTACATTTATCTTCTCTGTGTTATAATGACCCCTCATACAGCTTATCCAGTTTGTGATTTCTTGTACAGGAGGTGCTGTATAAACCTAATGACAAAACCGCGCTCACGCTTTGCAGCGGAGGTTTTTGCGGCGGCTCTCCCCCCGAAGGGCCGGGGCTGGGTGGGCGAAGGAGCCAGCCGGCTCCCGGGGGCAGGCAGCATCCGTCCCCCCCTGCTCCGGCTGGGAACACGGCGAGGAATCTCACTGCGCACAGAGATCAAAGGAGAATAAGACTGGTTTCTCTTAACCAGCTTCTAAAACATTATACGGATGATTATGATTACACTGGATCTGGAAATACCAAGCACCCTGTAAGCAAAAAAGCCGCTGTGGCAGCTGGGGAGCACAGGAAAAATGCATTATGGGGCACAAAAGGTTACTGAGCTGGTTTCTGGGGGCTCCCAGGGAACCACCACCCAGGTCCTTCCTCTGTGCCAGGAGGGCCTGGGTATGACTTCTCATAGCTCAGCACCACCGCCTTTGGGAGCGGCTACCGGCAGACAAGAGAGACTGACAAACCTTGGTTTCTGCTGGCTTTCCCAGCTGGGATCACTGTGTAATGAAGAAACATCAGCAGAACCAGGGAGGACAACCAAAAAGACTAAAGTGATCAATGTAAAATAGAAAATGCTTTATGTTTCTACCACTCTATTAGTTCGGGGTTTTTAAAATTAAAAGTGTGTTTTTGCTGGGTATGTGTATATACCTGGACACTTCCTAATGCAACTCTTCCCTCTGGAAGAAAAGAATAAGTGTATTTTTTTAAGTGCCTTGGCAATAAAAGCAGAAAACACAGCGTCATAAACTCTGCAGTGTAATATTAAGTTTGAGGCAAGTGGAAAAGCAGAGCTCTAACTCTCCTTGCTCTCAAGACTACTGCTCACACCATTAAAAGTTCAAAGTCTCTCCCAGTGTCTCCGGCAGTGCTGTACATACCCCAAACATTTCAATTATGAGACTCAATTTCTCAGCTTACACACACAGCCAGACACATTCTCCTCGACTCCAAACTGTACAGCTTACATTAAAAAGAGAGCGTGAGCTATCTCAGAAAATAGGTATGTTTGACAGGAACAATTTAAACTGCCACGGGCATAAACAAACACAAATGGAGAATGTTGTTTTATTTTGTTCAGAGTTCAATACATTCCCTTTGCTTAGAGATGTCTCCAGCATCCACTTTACATGAAGTGCCCTTACCGAGTGACTCGGTTTTCAGAAACGACGGAGGACGTACTGAGTTTAATTTTTGTCGCCCTGACTTCGTTTTCGTGTTTGTTCAGTGAGAACGCATCATGTTCACCATTTATCCCCTCCTTTGTTCCTAGTTACAATCTTTCCGCAGCACAATCCATCCCCCGCTCCAGCAGGGCTTCCTGCTCTTCAGGGGGTCACACTCCATGCTCGCTCGCACCCACCCATTTTACAACACAACACATCCCTTTCCTGCAATTTTTACTCGAGCAGACAGTTCCACTGCCTTCACAGAGGTTTTGTCCCAGCGACGCCTATTTGCTGGATCCAACCCTGAGCATCTCGGTAAAACCCCTCCCCGGTTAAATGTCCCAAAGAAAAACATGCGTGTCCTAACAAAAATAGGCATTAAGATAAAAGCATTAAAATAAAGGAAGACAATGAGAATGATCAGAAGAGCACTGCCTGCGAGGAAGGAAGGAAGCTTTTAACGGCACTAAAATATAAAATTGATTTGTACACATATTTGATAAAAATCAATACAATTAGCAAGTAACTGAATACTAGAAAGGGAAATTGATTGCTCGAGGGCCCAGAGGACTCAGGGCAATCAGTCCATTCTTCTAGCTCCTCCACTCTTAATAAAAATTTACTTTTTCATAATCCTGCCTGAACTCTTTGCCCATTAATAATGCTGCTAAATAGCTCTTCTTTTAGCACTATTATTGCAGACCTACTTGAATTACATTTAGAGGCAGCTTCGAGTGGCAAGTCCTGGCCATTTTGCTATCTGCAGCACAAAGCTCCAAGCAATGCCATAAAAGAACACCGGCTAATGAACGGGAGCACAGGAACACTTGAGAGGAGCTTATAAAATTAAGTACCAAAGTTTAAATAAACGGATTACCATAGAATTGATTTGCTACATCAATTTGGTCAGCTTTTGCTGATACATCATTCCTTCCTCAAAGGAGAGGAGCCACCGTTTCTAAACAACTAATTAAACATTTTGAAGCACGGCCTTACGAGGCGAGCAGGGCTGCCTCGCTCTGCTCTCCTGTCTCCCGTCTCTCGCCGAGTGATTCCTCACCGCAGCGTAAAAATCGTTACTCCACGCGAAACAGGAGCCTGAATTTATAGTCAAATCTAGACTAAATGAAGTGGCTTCTACAGGCGCCATCTCCGAGCAGACTCCAGTTTCAGCCAAGGGCATCTTCTCTTCCTTCATTAAGGTGGGACTGGAGGAACCAAAAGAGCAATTGCTCTTCCCAGCACAGAGGGAGGGAGGCTCCTGGCACGGACTCCCCAGGCGAGGATCTCCTTTGCAGCCAGCTGGCCACACAACCTGACGGAGGCTGCACACAACTTGTAGAGATCCACAAAGGAGGTTTCTCTTTCAAAAGTTCAGATGCCTTCTCAGATAAGAACTTTCTCAGATGTTAAGCTTTGTCCACTGACTCATCTTGATAGGAAGCTCTTTAAACCAAAAACGACCTTTGGGCTCTCGACACCTTCTCTGCCAGTCTGCAGATGAGGGTGACACGGCCTTTGCTGTTAATGAGGGCCCCAATTCAGCAATGCACTTCAGCATATACGTACACCGAGCTCTATGAGCAGCCCTATGCAAACCAAGGGTAAAGAAATACTTTTTCCATATTAGTGAGACCACTTGCATGCTTGAAATTCAACAAGATAATTGATATATATATTAAATATATATATTCTTATATATTTATGGTTATATGTAAAAGCACTTTCTAGTGCATCTCCAAATGAACATCTCAAGAAGTCACCGAGTTGAATAAAATCAAGTATGCACCTCATCGTATTCACTCCAGCAGAAACTCTTTTCCTGCCAAAATCTCAACACATACTTATGTCTGCAACAGTCCAGCTGGACCAGTGATTAAACTGAGCCATTATATCAGCCTAAGAAGGTCCATGGGTGCTTCGCAACTCAAGCAGCAGTCTGTGATGATGCTTTCATAAGGGTGGGTGAGAGACTGCGGTGCCAAGGGAGAACAGTACATCACGCAGCAGGGCACCAGCCCGAGTGCCACAGGTGCAGCTGCAACATCTGCTCAGCTGCCTCAATAAATTCTTACAATGTTCTTACTCAAAGAGTTTGTCCTGCTGCTTCTTCTTACAAAGAAGAGACATCAGTCTTGACACAAAAATAGAAACCAGAAATTACACAGTTTCAGTGCTGGCTGCCTTTGTAACCATGAGCAAACTACTTTAATCTCTTTGCTTAAGTTTCCCTGCCTTTATTAATACAGCAGAGACAGTAAAACTTATTTCACCTAACTCATACATCTTTTGTGAAGATGAAATGCTTCTTCTGTGTAAAGCACTTGGAAGATGAAAGGCATCATGTAAATATTAATCATAGTCACCACACCTACCAACAGGATCTCCAGTACACTGATTTGGATCCATGTCTGAAGAGCCTGCCTTTGTGTACTCCAGGAACTATGCTTTCCTGGAGCAGCAGAGCTGAATTAAAGCTAATCAAGAATTCCCATGTTAATCGGCCTTCTAGCCTTCAGAAGATCATAAGAAGGATGATGCTTCCATTTCAAAAGACAGCACAGTGACACAGAATGAATTACGTCAAACTGGCTGAAGCCCATTTCCAGCATGGGCATGGAGCATAGGAGTTCATCCACCAACATTCATCTTGGAGCGTAGACACTTGTAAATCAGCTCCCATTCAATAATGCAATGTCAAGTGACTCACTCTTTCTATATGTGAAAGAGCTCTCAGAGAGAACTAAAGAATCTTTCACTTTCCTGTCTGCCTTTATAAACACTGAATTATGCCTCCTTACTTTGGAGAAACTAAAGTGCTTCAGAGCCAGCCGTAAAAGAGAATATTACCATCTTAGGCTGACAGAATCCAAGGCCACCTTAAGATCCCAAATTTCTGTTGAAGGAGATTTGGTTCATGGCAGGGGGACTGGAACTGGGCGATCTTTAAGGTCCTTTCCAACTCTCACCATTCCAAGATTCTATGATTAGCAGCTCAGCTGATCTTCTGCAGCGGCCTCCTGGGCACAGCGAGGCACACAGACCTCACGCAGACGTGCCCGCTAGGCTGGCCCAGGCGCAAGGTGATGCTGCACCACACACTTGCGCTGTTCCATGTGGGTCAAGAGCCAGATTATTTACTTAATGTCTTAAAGCAACTTCTGCAGCTCAAACTTAGCTCTTGCAACCACCGCTGTCCCGCTGGCAGTACCCAGCAGGTTAGCCAGGTGAAAGCAGTCTTCACTATTTCTGCCCGAACCGGTGCATTTACACAACAAGGAGAGCGGCGCAGACATACCTTGACTTTTGTCCAAGCTCCAAGCCAAGGGGCAGGCTCTGCAGCTGCGTGCCCAAGAGCAGCTGCGTGCCTGGGTCAGCTGCCCACGACCTGGGCTGCACAAGCCCCGCGCTCGCCCAAGTCAAAACCCTTCCGACAGAACAAGCCAAGCCAACACACGCCGTCATCACGGGGCCACCAAAGGTGTGTGTCCCCAGCTGTGTGCCCGCTCCCTGCCGCAGCTCCTCTGGAGAGCCCACACTGGGGGAGATCCCTGGAGCACCCCTTCACTGCTGCAACCAGAGTCCAACTTCTCCAGCAGAACAATCACAACAAAGGTATGAAAGCAAGAGTACAAGGAGAAAAGTCACATACATAAAAAAAAGACAATGGAGGTAAAGAAAAGCACTGTCTGTACGTCAGTGTTGAAGGAGCACAGGAGGAGTTTACACACAGGAAACAGTGCTTGAGTGGAAGCAATAGGAGATGCTGGACCTGGCGGACCAGGCACATGGGGGACCCCAGCCCTCCTGAGACGGGCCTGGACCTGCTGTGCCTCCGTCCTCCCCCCAGATACCCACCCACCTTACTCAGCTCTCCCACTGTCTCCTTGGCTTTGCCCTCCCTTTGGTCCCAGCCCATCCCTGTTCTCTCTCCCCTACCATTGTCTCCTCATACTTTGGACCTCTTCACCTCTGCACCCCGAGGTCTCTGGCTCTCCATCGGTGGCTCAGGCAGCCGGGGCAGCTGGTGCCACAGAGCAGCTCAGCTCCCGCCTGCAGTGCCGGTCCCACCTCTCTGCTGGGACCCAGCACTACACACAAACAAACAAATTACGCTACAAACAGAGCTGTGCTCCAAAAGGAAATGACCACTGGATGTTATTGCTTAACATTTCTTATTAATGAGCGTGCATTTCTTGAAAATATATGCCACCTAATCCCCTCGGCATTGCAAACATGTACACCAGGATGGTAATTTAAATTAATCAAGCCCTAAGCTCCACGTGAAGTTTAACAGTTTGCTTCACTGTGTCCTGGGCAGCCGATGGCAAAGCACTCGACGGTACGTTTTCTGCAGTCCTTGTACAAAGGCCTATACCTGTTTCTGTTCCAGCTGTGAATTGCACCAAAGGGACATTCGCTGGACTACCAGAAGCGGGTGACCTTTTTAAATCCTGAAATAATAGACATGTAGTTACTATAGATGCTCCTCTAAAGGGGACTCAAGGGCAGCCAGAGTCAGTCACTCACCCTCTAGTTCACCATTACTGCCATTCTTAGATATGATGAAATTAGAGTTAAAGACTGGTGTAAGACTTACAGTAATTAATCTGCACCTTATCCACACAAGTACCAATATCCAAAATCAGTTCCACACAGGCAAGTAGCAGGGGGTTTCTTACACAACACCACTTGACACTGTTGCTGCAGCTGACAATATCTCTAAGCACGCTGTCCTTAGAGATGACCCCAGACTCTAGGCAGCCTGGCATGTGGGCATCAGAAACCAGCCTGAGTGGCTATTCTGGACTTCAAACTGTCTCTGTGGATAGTCACTCAAATGTTGTGTATCTAGCCAGATTTTGGGGGACTGGGGTACGGGAGATGAAGAGCTGAAAAGGGCAAAAAAAGAAATTGCAGATGATGGGTAGGGCCAGAATGATTTTAAAGAAAGGGCTGGCCATTGAGACTGCCCAAGTCAAGCTTTTTCCAGGTATACTAGAGTGACTGGGAAGAAAGGGGGTGGGCAACAAACAGTTCAGCCTGTGACACTCATGATTTTCATAATTTGAAACCAACAGAAGACACACACTTCTTCAAAACACAGAGCGCACCCCCCAGCATCCAATTAATGGTGCTGTGTACAGTGAACACACTCACACTAATTGACTGGTCCAACAGCCATGGCTGCCCCCAAGCATTTCTGGAAGTAGCATTTCTACAGCAGTACCATGCAGAAATGCTTCACATTTATTAACTTGTTTGGTTTTGATTGTTGGATTGGTTCCCCATTCCCAAGGTACTTAGATTTATTCTTTTAGCTTAACACTACAAAGTAATCAAATCACTCCATTACAGCTGACAGACTGTAGGAGCCCTGAAGGGGAGGGGGGAGAGGCATCAGAAGAAACATCAACATTTTCTCTTACATCCTTCACACTTGCCGTAAACTTTAGATTTGACTTATCTATATCTCCAGAATTCAAGAATGCTGAACTTTAACTGACATGGGAAGTTATCTGAAGATGAAGGACTTTCACTTGAAATTAAGGCTGATCTACCTTCTGGGATCAGTGACCAAGATTCACTTCTCATAAAGGCTGAAAAGCCCCAACGCACTCTCCTTCTGCTTCGAGTCAAACACAAGTGTCTTGCTGCAACCAAGAAAACATCCTTCCAACACTATGTAAAGTTCAAACCAACCAATCCATAAATAAGAAGAGGAGATGAGATGGAGGGCTCAAACATGCCTTTGTGTCCTATCATCAAATGTATAGAATAGGCAAGAACAGGAAGACAAAGGAGATGGCTCAGAGAATCAAGATTAATATGGAAATCGAGAAAAAGGGCATGCCTTTGGTTGGATTTTTACTGTGTCTCTTCAGTACAATTTATTTTTGGCTTTATGCAATGCAATACTAGAAAATGCTTAGCACACAACCCTTGATGTGAAAGACAAAAAGAATTTTTTTGATTTAGAGAAATTCCAATGTCCTTGTCTAATGTTATCCAATGCAAAATTAGAAAGAAATTAGTGCTGGCATGGTGCTGTGTGTTTAAAAATAATTTGAATGACCCACTGCTTAAAGTATGGAAAGGGTCCTCTGTTATTAGAATCCAAACATATTTCATTTTAGGCTGTACTCAAACTGATAGGGTAAAGCTTGAAGAAAATCCCCCCACAGGTTTTCTTTAATCGAGAAAAACAACAAAATAAAACTTCATGGAGTCTATGATAAATAACCTTAGAGTTTGGACTTAATACACCAACAGTGTCAGGCATTTCAATGCAGGAGCATCAAAAGTAGATATTTACTGCTTGGTAGTGAGTAACCCTTTGAAAAGGGAGGAACAAAAATTCCTTTTTAATGAGTCACCATTTGGCAGTCAGAGATCAAAACCTTTTGCCTGTATTTCTGACTGCAAGATTGTGTATATTTGGGGTTTTTTGCAGTTGGTGTAACTTTATTTAAATCAACACAGTTAATTAAGAAAATAAGTTAGTTAAAGGAACAGGAAAAGTGGCGTCCTTAAAAAGTTAACTCAGCAGATCAGCATGATCTACTGGGTTACTGAAACACTGGATGAATTTAGAAATTATTTCCACATATAAATTTGGTATTGTGAAAATCCTAGTAAGTTTTAAAGTAACTAGTCAAAGCAAAATGAAATTGCACTCAGTATCTATCCTGATAACCATACAAAATGAGTGTTGCATAATTACTCTTAAACTAATGAAAATGTATACATACTAAGCATTACATACTAAGGTATGGGGAAAAAGCTCCTTGTACCTAAGTGGAACTGTGTATGACAAATGTCTTCATGTAATAATAATTTATTTACCTTTCCCCAAAACTTAACCTGTGAAGATCTGTGACTGAGAACGAAACATTACATACATGCCTTAGAGTTGATGCCATTTTTGTCTTTAAATCTTGTCTTTACCCCTGTATCAAATTTTGAAGTTTCAGCAAAGAGGAAGATACTATGATGTGATATCAAGGGGGAAAAATAATAATCCACTTGCACTGGTATTAGAGCCAAAGCAAAGAAATAAAACTACCATTCACACTGAGGGGGTCTTAGAGTCAGATACACCTGCCTTTATTTTCAGTATAATTTCCAACTATGTAGGAAGTCCCTAAGGACCTCAGCTAGTAACAAGCACTTATAATTTACAAAATATTTAACTCATTAAGGCTTAGTGTGAAGGTTAAGGTAAAGTGCCATTATTCCCATTTTGCAATGGACAAGTAAGAACCTGGGAACTATTTACTTCAAAAACTGCCTCTACCTCTGGAGGCCTGTGGGTCAAACCCTCTGAAGAAAAAACCTTTACAGTTTTGAAATTAGAGTATGCATTATTTGGTCTTGGCTTCTACCTTAGGAGATCTCCAAACTGTTATACGACAACTAATGTCCACAAAAATCTGAGCAGGGACTTACCACTCCCTCCACACACTATCACACAGCCATCCCCTGTAACTACAGAGCAGCAAAAGCCTCTCCATACCTTACTGTCAGCTCACTGAACCCTCCCGTCCCTTGCACCACTTGATCTTAATTTATGTTCAATTTGCTTGTAGATTGGAAGTTATTAGAGTAAATAATTACAGTAACTGCTTACAGTTTGGGAATTGAGAGAACTGAAGAAAGAATTCAGAGAAATAACCTGATCTACTACTGTAAAGAGAATCAATCATCCATCTCCTTCCATTAGTCTTTTTGGCAATCCTGTGTCACTGTTGTCACAAGCCTGGATAACGATGCCACATTAATTCTCCTTTTGAGAAAGGGACTACGAGATTTGACTCCGTAACTGTGTCCTATCTGACCTTGGGGAATCTTTGGGGGAAGTTTCCCATCAAACGCAGTTACAATTTTTACTGAAGGAGAATTAGTGAATTGGGGCCGTGCTTTGTAACTCGAATGCATGACACAAAAATATACAACCAATCTTCTGTTTCCACTAGAAATAAATCATCAACCAACGATTTTGCACACCTAGCCCTATGTGAGAATTTATATTTCCAAAGTCATCTCAACAAGCCTGCTCAGAAGTGATGGACACGGGGCAGAAAAATGAGGCAGCTACTCCAAATCTCTCGTGACAACAGCAGTTCTTTTAACTACATTCACCTGAACTGGAGACAGGCTGTATTTCCCAACCCAGAACTTCCCAAAGGAAAAAAAATCCTTTGTTGTAAATATTACAGGACACAGAACTGGAAAGAAGAAAGTCACCCTATGTTTCATAACAGAAACAGACTCGCTCCCTTCCTTCAAGACTACAGGCTGCTCTCGATGCAACGTGAACTGCAGCATCGCTGATGTCAGTGTGAGCAGGCAGAAGAGGACATATGGCCTTTTGTACTGTTCCCAAGATGCAGCATGTTTAAAAAAAAAAAATGAAAAAAAATAATTCAAAGCCCATTATCCAGGCTGCAAGAAACCCGAGCTATCGTAAATGTTTGTTTATTGCAATTTGGAAGACCTTTTAGAAAAAAAACAACAAGCTCTTAGACATGTAATCCTAAACCCAAATGGTGGATGGGGATCAAGCAGAAACCATACATGATTTGGGGGAAACCATGCATTATTTTGGGGAAACTTTTGCTGCCATGCTTATTTGAGTATTTCTCTGTAACTAGATATCATTTCTATTACTGTGGCTATGACTAACGAGTTAACAACACTATTTACACTAGTACTGTTGTATCATTAGAAACAACGAGATTATGTACTTTAATTCTAATGCCAGCACAATTATTTTAACACCAAGTGTGTCAGATCTGACTCTATACCCCCTAAATTAATTTCAGAGTAGTGGCTAAATAAAATGACATACTTCTTTGTGCTTTTGTTATAACACGCTCATGTGCAGCAAACTGTGAAGAAAATGTAGTAATTAGAGGTTAAATTAATCCCTGACAGACAGGCAGCTTAGTAAAGCTGGGCTCTCTTCAGAAAACACAGCGTAAAGCTTGCCAGTCTTTCAGAATTAGGCACAAAGAACAGGCAAGATTGGCAAGTCCCTCAGCGCTGCAATCCAACCAAAGGGTGACACTGAGAAGTCGGGGTGAGTCTTCGAGCAGCCAATACTCCCCGGCAGATCTTGTGACAAATGTGACTCCCAGCTCCAAGCAATTGTTGCCGCAGCCGCTCCAACTGCCTGATCAGGATCAACCACTTGAAATTAAAGCCAGCCCTTTGCACAGCAGAACAGGCTTCTAACCACCGTATAATCAACCTCGAGACGTTAATAAAAGCGAACAATGGCATTATATTTCACAACATAACTAGAAAGTTACCTTGCTGCTTCTGATTTTAATGCAGGCAATGGATTTCATTGCCCACAACAGAGTAAACGCGCTGTCATATTCTGCGAATGATAAATAGGTATGTCTTGGGCAGGTGTAACTCCTGAACCTGCTCCGAGTTCTCAGGTACTTAATTCTAGAGAAGAAACTTCCACAGAGATGCAAAAGAAAAACAATACAGGACAAAAGAGGCAGCCAGATCATGTTGACGATAACCAGCAAGTATTTCTTTTTTTGTGCACGTCAACAGAAATAAATGGTTTTTCCTATCTCTCTAGCTGTGGCACGACAAAAGTAGCTGGATTTTAAATCCAGGCGAATACAGTCTGTTATCAGACGGGGAGAGACTTGCTGTGTGCTGTGCAAAAAAGTGCCTGGGCTTCCCTGCGCATGAATTGCAGGGGCACCAGCACGTCCGTCCCACCTGACGTACACCACACCTCCCATGGTGGAAGGTGCAAAAAAAAAAAAAAAAAAGGGGGGGCTTCCCCCTGGGCTAACGCTGACGCCGCTCGATAGATTGCCTGACGTGGGGGGAAACGATAACGTAGTTAACAGCCTCCCCTGCAGAGGTAATCTATAACACGGCTGCGCCAGGCTGAGCCCCCAGCTGTCCCTGCCCGAACGGGAAAGCACAACAGGCGGCTGCGGTTGGATCACCAGGTAAATTCAAAAGAAAAAGGGGAAAAAAAAAAATCCCAAAATAATGGAAAAAGCCTGTATTACAATTAAAGGAAAAGCAAAACGGGGCTAGCAGAGATTGCGGATCAGTGTGGGAGTGCATTAACACCACCGGTATTTCTGTACTACCCAGCTCATCAATTATTAACAAATTAGGACATGCCTGATGGGGTACTTATGTAACACTTCTTTATCAATAAAACTGCCAAGTTCCTCATAGGGAAAAGCAGAGCTGATTTCGACAAGTCATAGTATGACGCCTCCCTTTGGGCAGGGTCCAAGGATGAATTCTGGTTTCCCCCTCCTCGGCCCGGCCACCCATTCCCACAGAGCAGCTCTGGTCCATCCGGCAGCCCCCGGGGCCACCCCAGCCTCTCGTCAGCAGCAGCCCTTTAATCAGGTCAGCGCTTATCAATGGCTCATTGTAGCCATGTGGCAGCGCTCGGAGAGAAGGGCCATACCAAATCCCACATCCCCCTCCACCTCCCACGCCTGGGCCCCACTGGCACGTCGCTGGCCCCACGGAAAGAGCCACCGGCCGCCTGCTCCCCGGGCACAGCCTGTCCCCCCCCAACCCGTCCAGCTGGCTGGGCAGCTTGGTAGTGAGGGGAGGGGGGAAACCCACAACTCCTTCCCCTGCTCTGTCCTTTGGGCACAACCGCTCCTTCCCAGGAGCAAAGGGGCAGCTAAAATCCATCCTGCAGAGACAATATCCCTCACCCTGCACCACTTCCATTGTACTCCTCCAACAGGGGAGAGCGAGCAGGGTGGGGGGCACATAACAACCCCCTTCCCTGCTCAAGGGCCTGATCCTTGAGCCCTCAATTCTAGGATCAGATCCGAGTCTTTTCTACTGGAAAAGGGCTGCTTGGCTGGGCCCTGACGGGAGGACGGGTGTACTCTCTTCCCGCCTGGCCTAACAAACACCTTTCAGTTCATCCCAGACACACACCAAAGTAAACAGCCCTAAAACGAGCTACTGCAACTTTGCAAGCAAAAGCTGCACGAAGTAAGTATTTTCCTCTTAAAGGAAAGTATTGACCTAGTCATACATTTTCTTCCATTTAAAAAATGAAAATTATTGTCAGTGAGGAGGCTTCCCAAGAGGAATAAAGACTCTTCTTAACTCATTTGCATTTGCTAGTTATCCCTCTTCCACTGCATCACTCTCTAGTAGTGCAACTGGTGACTTCAAAAATGATGGAGTCATATCCTGAGAGCCATGAGCCTTACACTGTCACCCTGAGATATACTTTCATTTTGCACAGAGCTAGCAGTCCAGTCCACAGCAACTGCAATGAAAAATATCTACCAGAAGACAAGGACATAAAGTGAAACCTTAAACTGACAAAGACTTCAATTTTCTATACAAAGCGTTAGCAGTAATAATAAAGAACACGGGAAGGAGACCATGATGCAAGCACAGACTGTTTTGCAAAGTTTTCCTTCAGCTGCTGGCAGCTCTGAAATGGGCTACAGAAAGTTAAAACTGTGTTATTGATCACTGCCTAGTCTGCAGGGCTGGTTGGTTGTTGGTTTTGTGTTTGTTTGGGGTTTTTTGTTGTTTTTTTTTAAATAAACCAGCATCGTACTTTTGCTATTTTCACTTAAAACACTACTCCAGTATCTTCCAATATCCAATCTAATCTGAAGCAACACTAACAAGGGTAGTACTACACGCCTAAGCAGTTCCTTCAGATATCTGTTAAGCAGTTGCCTTTTTGAGTGCACCCCTTTTATGGGTACACAAAATAAAAGTTACTATGAGTACACAAGGGTATCGTGCACATTTGGCATTTTACAGCAATGCTCTAAAGTTCCCCTTCAAAATTACTGGCAAGGAAGGAAGTTCTGCATAATTTTAGCTCTCAACATCTGAAAAAATTAGAACAGTCCCAACTGTTCTTTGAGATGTATAAAAGAACAGTTGAAAAACTTACAGTTGACTGGTGCTACCTAGGTTACCCGTCAATGGCATTGAAACTGGTATATTATTAAGAGAGGTGTATGATGGGAATTGGTTTATTGTGCTGATCCATAGTAACCAACTCCTGTTCGTCCATCATTTATCTCTCTCACCAGCGACATATGGGTTTCTCTATTCACACTCTCAGCATTCTCTCTGCTCCAACAAACAGTCAGCCTTTTCTGCTGGGATAAGGAGATTTTTTAGTTACATCCATTATGTGCGTATCAACATTTATGGCAGGAAGATAATTGCCAAAGAGCTCAGGGGGATAAAAGCTCCCTCTTTATAACACAAACTCCCTTAAAAAATCAATATTGATATAAAACAGTTCAACGCAAAGCCTTGGTGTGTCTTCTGCTTCCTTCAGTTCAAAATACTTTTCTTTTTTTTTTTTTTACGTAGCAAGTCAAACTGGAACATCAGGTAGAAGCCTTCATAATGAGTTACACTACTGCTCTTCCCATAGAGGGAAAAAAATAGTGTACAATATTAATTGTTCCTTAAAGAAGCGAGTGGCAAATGTGTCAGATACACAGAGGGTTCCTTGGAGAGGTGCCAGCATCATTTAAACTGATTTAACTATCTTTATTTGGAGACCATACCAATCACTAATGAATTGTAACTTATAGTCACCTTCGCCTAACTGTTGGAAAACACTGACACTGAGAAACAGCCAGCACGAGGGAACAATGAAAACCTGGGGATCCTGCCTTTTTCCCTACTTAAGGAGCTCAGACAACCTTCTACTAGTCCATTCCCCAGTTTAGATAAATCCATTTGTCACAGCTTCTGTAAGATTTACTTCACTTTCTCATGGCTACGTACTCATAAAAGTTATTTTAAGGCAACTTTCATCAGAGTAGCAAGTAACACAGAACATTTATCGATTAAATGACTGGGAACCAGTGAGTTGCACTATACTTAACCTACAGGACGACTCAGGGATTTTACCTACTGTTATCCATGCCCTTGTGTTACCTCCTGCCTTCCTAACTTTTGTCTCTCCTGAAGCCCTAGTCCCTAGGTCGATCCTTGTCCTAGGGTTGCATCCAGGTTAGTGACCATTTAAGTCAGGGCAAGGGTATCAGCCCAGCACCTTGGATCATGAACTCTTGCAGCAAATCTTCCTGTATGTGCAGAAAGCATCTAGCACAATAGCTCCCTAATCCCATTTTAAATCTCTAAACGCTACCACATTGTAACATTTGTAACAAGGCCAGTAAAAAACTAAAAACAAACACGCTGTATTTATAAAACACTTCTACCTGTGTAACAGGAAACCATACAAAGGAGTTTAAAAAAAATGTAACTGCCTCCTGTAGTTCCTAATCCCCCCCAAGCCCCTTTAACAACTACCTTTATTTTTAAAAAAATCCAAGAGACTTTGCAGGTTTGAACTATTTAGTTACAAGGGACTAAAAGTGAAGCCCTGTCAATATTTGCTTTTCTGATTCTGAAGTATTAGCTAAAAGGATTAAAAATAGACATGAAAAACCTCAAGTTAAAAAAGCACCTTCTGAAAATAAAAAGCTAAATTAAATTTGAGCTGCTCAATTCTAGGCATTAAACAGCTTTTCACTCACTCGAGAGGAGCTGTGAACTGCATGTTACCTGCCTTACAATATATACTATTTGTTTTTTATCCCTGAGCAACAGACTATTTCCTGGTTGAGTTTAAAAACTCAGTGACGTTCCAATTTCAACCCACACATGTGTGTCACTGTCAACGTCAGTGGCAGGAAAACATTAGAAGTCACCCCTTGCTAATGCTTTCCTAACATGGAATTTCCTTGTATCTCGCTCCCTCAGCCCACCTCCTCCCTTTCGCTGAGCGCATCTTTCTCAAATTGCTTCCCCCCCCACACCCCCCAACACATGGCAGGGAGAGAGAACTGAAAATGGTCAGTGCCAGAACTAGATCGCTGCTTTTTTAGGTGCTAGCGTATAACTTACTCAAACTGCTCCTGCCTGCCTTTACCCGGGGGAGCGCGGCCGCAGAGCAGCCCCCGACCGAGGGAGCTTCTCCCACCGGTGCCTGCCTTCGTCTCCCGAGCATCTGGTACCCCCCCGCACCGCCACCGCTGTTATTCTACTTGAAGTCTCGGTAATACACAAAAATACGTTCCTGCGGGTAGAGCCCGGTTCGGGGGTGGCGGGGAAAAGCCGCTCCTGGCCCAAGTTCCGCCCCCCCCCTCCCTTCTGCGGGGGATGCCGGTGCCGGGGGAGGCGAGCCCACCCCAGCCGAGGGGGCAGCACGCAGCTGCTGGGGCCGGCGGGTTCAAGGCCGTTCCGGCTGCCTCTCTCCTGGAGGTACCATATGGTCCATCTCGCACATCAGCAGCTTTATTTCCCCACATCAGCTCGGCCCAGAGGGGGAGCTCCGGGAGGGGGAGCTCCGGGAGGGGGAGCTCGTCTCTACCCTCCACTCGTCCCCCGCCCCCCCCCCCCCCCCCCCCCCCCCCCCGCAGCGCGGGCATTAGGCATTACCCGAGGATTACGGGACTCAGCAGGGGAACGCTCACATTATAGAACGGGTGGGCATTCCGCTCCACACACCCCCCCGCCCTCCCCCTCCCCAAACCGGGGCAGCCGCCCGGCAGCGGGGGGAGCCCGGCGCCTCCGCCCCCGGCTCGGGGAAGGGGCCAGACGCAGTTAATCTCCCCGCTGGCGGGTCGGGGGAGGGACTGCGGGGTGTACCGGCCTCCCCCCCCGCCCCGCTGCCGGAGGAGGAGGAGGCAGGCTCTTCGTGCAGCGCCCGTGCCAGGAGGCTCCCGACAAGCGGCCGGTGCCCGAGAGGCTCATCTGCTTCCGACGGGGAGAGGCGTCCGCCCACCGCCCCGACCGGAGACACCGCCCGGCGGATCGCCCACCGCCCCGCACCGCCCCGGGGAAACCGCCCGGCGATCGCGTCGGGCAGCGGCCGCGGCTCGGCGGCGCCTCCCGGTCCCCGCTGCCCAGCCCCGGGGCCCCGCCGCCGCCGCCTCCCTCCCTCCCTCCCTCCCTCCCCTCCGCCACCCTGCCGGGAGCACCGGGGAAAACAAAAGCGGCCTTTTAATTTATTGTTCCGGCGGGGGGGGGGGGGGGGGGGGGAAG
>JAOTQQ010000063.1:8247551-8295009 GCA_026546715.1 Gallinago undulata | reverse complement strand
GGGGGGGGGGGGGGGGGGGGGGGGGGAAGGAGCGGCGTGAAAGGAAACGAAAGCCCGTTTTCTTCCAAGAAACGGCCGCTCTCCCCGGGATCCCACCGAGTCACCCCGGTGACAACCCCCCGGCAGCCAAAGCCGAACAAAAGCCCCGGCGCTCCCCCGGGCCGAGCAACAGGCCGGGGAAGGCGGCGGAGGAGGGACCGGGAGGAGGGACCGCCGGTTGACTGGGGGAGAGGGGCAGCCCCTGCCTTAGAAGGAGCCGTGGGACCGAGCCGGCGGGCGCCCTGTTTACCCCGCGATTGCTCTAAACCCCGATCTTAATCACAGGATGAGAAACCAAAACAGTTTAAATCGTGAGTCAGCACGCGTTTCCCTTCAGATACAGGCAGGGGCTCGGGGAGAGCGGCAAACACGCCGCCTTTGCACCAGCTCCCTCACTTTGGGGCCGTTCCCCTCTCCAGCAAGGCACGCACACACACACGCACCCTCGCCGGAGAGGTGGCTGGATGCCGGGCTCCGCACTCTTTTCAGGAATATCCGAGGGCTCGGCCGGAGCCTTTTGTTCCAAATCCTGCCTATAGAACGTGCGCTTCAGACTCCCAAAATAACCCGGCACGCTGCTGCCAACGCAAACACCGGGAGTTATTAAATAATAATAATACGGACCAGCGCTACCCCTTCAACGTGTGCCACCTTCCCGGAGGAGTCCCCTTGCGATGGTGGGTTCGTCCTTCCCCGCCCGTTTGATCTAAGTTTAAATGACACCCCCCCACCCCCCCGCAGCGCCGGGCTGTGTTTACACGGGGACACCACCCGGGCGCACCGGCAGTGCCCTTAATCCCGCTCGCCCCCGGGCCGGGACCGGCAGCGTCCACCTCCTCTTCCCGGCGCGTCCCCGCACACCAGCAATGACACGGGAACCCCCGGGGCTGACCGGCAGGGCTGTCCCCTCCCCACCGCACCGGCTGCCCCGCCGGGGGGGGGGGGGCACCGCACCGCACCGCCCCGGAGATCACCTTGTTCACCACCATTTTTACTCCCTCCCTCCCTCCCTCCCGCCGCAGGGCTCTCCCCGGACTGACATCAGCTCTCACCAGAAAAGAGAGCGAAACCTTCATCCCAAGTTTCTGGTCCCTGCTCCTTCAAAGCCCCGGCGCAGCCTCTCTCCCCCCCCTCCCCCCCCCCCCAAAAAAAAAAAAAAAAGGCAAGCCGAAGGAGCCGGGCAGAGGCAGCACAAGGTGGGCACTTCCCTGAACCGCGCCGGCAAACTTTACAGCCCCGCCGGGGCCGGGCCAGCAACTATTCCGAGGGTGTTCAAGTGCTTTTAAATCAACTCCTACTTTTCCAGCCCGTATCGATTTCAAATGCTGACTTACCGGAATATGCGGCTCCATGCGTGGTGCTTCTACCCGCTGGGAAACCAGCAGCATCTTGGACTGGGGATCAACCGGCTTTTAGATCCACTTTGGCTGTATTTAGCAAAACCCAGCACCGCCAAGGACTCTGAGACTGTTTTCTCCTTTTAGGTTCCAGACAAGTTCATCCTGGCGTTGCAGTTTGCTAATGATTCACTGTCTGTCTCAATCTGCTCACTACATTTCCATCAACCCACAGCTTCCTCACTTAGAAGGTGGAGTTTGTGGGGTTTAAGTTACTGATAGGCATATCTAAGTGCTGTGTCACTCAAAGAGGAGGAGACACACACACACACTCTCACACACACACACACACGAACGGCTCCCGGCTTAAAGGGGAAGTAATGCTTTCTTCTCTTCGGAAACTGGAAACTTCAAAGATCCAAGGATTTTATTTTAATTATTTTATTATTTTTTTTCTTTGCGTGAAGTAAAAAATCACGCAGCTTAAGGACAGTATTTTAACACGCAAAAAGCTGCTTGGCAGCATATTTAGTGCCTTTTTTTTTTGGTAGAGCTTCAAGTTTACGTAGTACAAAAGCAGAGTAACTCTGAAATATACTGGCAACTAAGGGATAATTTCTTTTTTTCCAAATCAAAGTGTACAAATCACTGAAAAGAGAGCCCGAGGCATGACATGTAAAGGTTTGAGTTGTTCTTAAAAAGTGTAGCTTCCTGTCTTGTTGCCATTACCGTACGATATTCAGCACTCTTAACACTCACAAAAGGGTTAAACTCATCGCACACAGGTAAACCCAGGTTACCAAGAAGGAAAGAGTGGAGTTGTTTCATTTTCCCCCTTTGTGCTGTGTACATGTATCTTTGAAGACAGATACAATTCCGAATAGAAAGCTCCCATAAAACCACGCACTTCTCACATGGCTATAAATGTGCTTGTTCCAAGCTGCAGTCTTTGAATATTAATTTTGACAGACCATCAAATGAAAGCTGAGAACCTGTTCAGACCTCCTCTTGGATTGTGCAAAAAGGACTGGGAAGAGCAAGCTGCAGGCAGCTCAGAGAGCACCCTGGGTCCACAAATAATTGCTGGTATAATTTCATTTCATTACCTTGCTAACTCAGTACGACTGTCACTCCTGTCCTGATACACCAGAGATGCTAGAGACCTGTCCCAGTACACTGACTCAGTGGGTGAGATGCAGAAAACATAGTACCATTTCTAATAAAATGTCTGATTTTTTATTAATTCCTGAAATAGTAATATTAGTAAATTATGCTCTATAAAATTAAGAAGAAAGTTATTAGAATAAAACTCAATTGCTGTGCCCAAATACGTACAAGCGGAGGCAGAATCTGGCCTCTCTTTCCTGAAAGTTTTCCACACAGCAATCATCTTCAACTGAAAAACCAAGCCCACCTTTGTACCCCGAGTTAATAACTATCAGGAATATCAGTTCGTCAATAGAGAAAAATTTGTTTTCACTTTTGCTGAAGCCTCTAGCTTTCCTGTGACTGCTGCAGGAATGGTCCCACTGCCCTGAGCAGTATTTGGTTCATTTCAGTTTACATTGTTTGGAAAGTTTATTTGTTTGCTTTTCTAATGGTTTTGCCTTCTATATTATTTAAAATTACTTCAGTGTATTTTGTCTATTGAAAAAAAAGAAATAAAAAATAATAAACTTGTGTGGGTGCAAACACCCTCAATTCTACAGACGCTGCAGGCCGGATCTCAAAAGGTTTCGGTGGCTAAGGGGAGGCACATGGACACCTGATGTTTGCGTTTGTGGGCTGCCCAGACCAACTCTACGACCCTGGCTGAAGCGCTGGGGCTCAAACACACCATCAAGGCATCAGCATGGGATCTGAAAGAGCTTAGGAGAAATCACCTAAAATGAGCAAGCTCAGTGAAGACCCACGTTCATCCTGCATGAATTAAGCTCCACCTGCAAGGAGGTGCCGCTGTCTGCCCTGTATGCAATGTCTGGAACCCTCCCCTGAAGATACATGTGTGTGTGCAAGGGCTCCCACCTTTCTGCCTGGAGTTTTTTGGACTAAAATACACATGTATGAAAAATGTGGGACACACAGGGATTCTGTAGATATACTGGAGCACCATGATCAGAAGATAAATCCATGGTAGGTCCATGCCAGTTTTTCTATGCAGCACCTACAGTGCACACAAGTCATTTGTCCAGAAGTTTTGGACAAACCATGTCATTCATGACTCTTGCCAGACATCTGAAGTTCCCGACAAATGGCAATATTTCCTAAGGACTGTCATTTGCTTTGTTCATTTCATAAAACCAGACCAAAGGACTTTCCCAAAAGGAAGACAAAGCAAGTAGGGTGTGTAGGGTGTATAGGAGTTTCTGCTCATGCAGCAGGGATGATGCTGCTGCCTGTAGTCATCAAGAGGGTCTGCTTGCCAGAGAGTGGTTTGTGTTCTCCTCTGTAAAGTGGGATACGCTCCCGGATGAAAATCAAATGGAGACATGTACTTGTAGCAGTTGGTTAGTCCACAGCAGAATTGTGGCAACATACTCTCTTTCGAAACTACTGGCTGAAGCTGCACAAGGTCTGGATTTCATCCAGTGCCAAGTCCCCATGCTGCCAAGTGTGGGGCTCTGGACTGATTGGGAGAAGCTGTAAGGTACATGCTGGGATGCTCAACAGTAACAAGGACAGGTTTGGATGTACACAGAAGCCTAATTCCAGACAGTGGGAGCATGTAACAGAGAAGTAACACCCTTCAGAGGGTGTTACAGAGATCACTCATTTTCAGTGATGGATAATGGCTAAGCAGGGGATTTCAGGGTTACAATTTTGGTCTTTGGTGATTAAATTATGAGCCCTTTCTTTAGGCATATTTACTACAGCTGACCTGGGGGAATCCCTGGCAGCTCTGGAATCAGTGAAAAAAGTTCCACTGGCTTCTCCAGGGCAGCACTTTATCTTCCTAGGTTAGGCCTAAGCAAATTGCAGACTGTGTTATTATTGTGCTTCTGTCTTATTTTGAAAAGGGGAGCTGTTGGATTCTGCAGAAAAGAGGCAGTTTGAAGGACATCAAGGCTGTTGCTATGGGATGTGGTGGGTTGACCCTGGCTGGACACCAGGTGCCCACCAAAGCCACTCTATGACTCCCCTCCTCAGCTGGATGGGAGAAAGAAGATACAACAAAAGGCTCATGTGTCAAGATAAGGACAGGGAGAGATCACCCACCAATCACCATCACGGGCAACACAGACTCAACATGGGGAAATTAGTTTAAATTACTACCAATCAAATCAGAGTAGGGTAATGAGAAATAAAACCTAAACCTTAAAACACCTTTCCCCCCACCCCTCACTTCTTCCCAGGCTTAACTTTATGCCTGATTTTATCTGCCTCCTCCCCCCAGGTGGCACAAGGGGACGGTAGCAGAGAAATGTGTTGCAATTGTGCTGCAGCACATCCACCTGCTCTGGCGTTAGGTCCTCCACGGGCCACAGGTGGATATCTATTCCCTCATGGACGTCTGTGGGCTGCAGGGGAACAGCCTGCCTCACCGTGGTCTTCACCATGGGCTGCAGGGGAATCTCAGGTCCAGCCCCTGGAGCACCAAAACCTTGCCATGCAAACCCAATACATATGGCCACAGGCTGAGGCTTGCGAGAATGCATCCTAGTACCTCAAATGTTTCCCCCAAGGCTGGGCATTGAACCTGGGATCACCTGGGATTAATCTTGTTCTTTAACAATTTTACAGTAGTTTGCCATATTTTACTTGGCATCTTTAATATCCACAGAAAAGATGGTTTACTTTTTTCACTTAGTCAAACTAGCATAATTTCTTTCCAAATAGAACTGTCTTATTCAAAAGTCAGTCTGAGAGCTGAGCAGTTATAACTGTATCTAAAAAAATGGTGAAAGTAGTGCCCTGAACTGTACTTTTTCTGAAAAAAAAGAAACCTCAAGAACCAATGATTGTCCTGTATTCCATAGTTTTTGAAAAGCAGTATCTTTTTAGCTGAGGAGAACTATTGGAAAGCTGCAGTGTGCTAAATAACTTCCCAATGTTATGTTCACCGAGTGAAAGGATCACGGACTGAGACAATCTTAATGAGTCTTGTGAGCAACACGCACTGCCAAAATCAGGCGAGAAAGGGCTAAAGAAAAGATTTGCATCTTTCAGGTTGGTATGAACTAAACGTGCTAAAACTGAGCGTCCAGGTAACAATAATGCTGGGACTATGTCCTCTCAGGAGAACTGTGCCTGACTCCTCTGGGAGTTCCTGGCATCAGCAAGGACAAGGAAAGTCCGAGCAGACAAGGGCTGCTCTGCGGCATGTCTTGTGCACTGAAGAGAAGCAGCAACTGAGCAGGGCAAGGATTCACCACAGATTCACTGAAGGATTCACAAATTTGTCAGTGACCCAGAATCAGATGGATGAAAATCACATGATCCTTGCAGCGTGCATGTTTTTGACCTGAAATCAGGTGAAATCAATGGCTTTGGCTGAAATACACTTTGAGTGCATGTTTTTAGGGAGCTAAAACACAAAGCAAAGCTCTCAGGGAGTAAAATCACATGAACTGCAACAGATATATACAAGCCTTCATAAGATAAAACACGAGTTTTATCTTACAAAGTCCTAATTCTACCTGAAACGCAAACCCTTAGCATGTGAGAATGAGGTGCAAAATTCAAGGGAGTTATATATGAACTGAGATGTGGGTAATTCCAACCCACAGCAAAGGTAATTATTAGGCTGAACACAAGCAGGGTGATGAGGAAGAATATATTAAAAAAGATGAAATTATTCCTCTGATAGAAAATTAAAGAAAATCGACACAATCCAACTCTGCTTTCAAGGAATGAAGGCAACTGTGGCATAATCACAAGTCAGCATAATACAAGTAAGAACATAAGAATTCCCATCAGATCAAAGATGCACCTAAATAGTATTTTTCATTGGGTTACCAGTGATATCCGTTTTCAGAAAGCACTTAATTAAACTGTGGAGATCATTATCATGGATGGACATTTTAGAATAAATGGGTTCAAAGGGGATTGGAAGTACTTATAGAGGAGGGCAATTCATCAGTGGATATTTAATGCAAAAGTCTGGACGTGACCTCTGGTTCTGAATCACAAAATGCTGGAAGCTGGCAGGTGATACGAGGGGAAGAAGAACTCTGTCTATACCTCATGTGCAAAGCAGGTTCTTTCCTAAAGGTCTAGTATCAGCCACTTTTAGGCACTGATGACCTTGGGCCTGGTGAACCTTTGGTTTGACTGGTCAGTATTGCATTTCTTATGCTAGGTCAGATCTGTGATTTAGCTCGTTTGGTATTTTGTCTCTGACCATGGGCTGGACAAATTGCACATAGTGGTGCAAGTTTCTTAGCAAGTTTCTTTCTAAGCATAGACAATCTGTAACTGGCTGATGCTCAGAACCAGGAGGGCTCGTGTCCTTTGTGCACTTCCCCCACAATACACTATAGTGTATCAGGGATGAGATTCCTAATGCATGCAAAATTTCAGTTCATTTCTGAAACCCATTATACTATTAGCATCAGTAATATCATGTGTTGAGTAAAACAGCATGTCAAGTCATTTAGAAATGTGTTGGATGTCCTTTTCTTTCTAGTAAAAATACATGGAAAATACCTGAAAATATATAAATTGCATCAATAAACCATTTTAATTTCCTCAGCAATGCTTGCTACATTAAGTAATTTTATTAGTCATGTAGAAAAATATGTAGAATTGTTAACATATCAATACTGATTTTTTCAAGAAACATTATTTTAGGAAAATAGCTTCAAGGAAAAAGCTTTTGATTGTGAACAGTTAGGTAGAGGGTTTCAGCATGACCTTTGTTGATTTGGACATGAAAGAAGAACTCAGTTGATCAGTATTTCCTTCAGTAGGTCATGAGTGTCCATGGAAGAGTGTATAGGTAAAATCATCAAAGGATGGACTGGCATGTTAACATGTCAGTAGGTACAGGAACTAGTTTAGGAAATTATATAAATCAAAGTGAGTGGTGATTTTGTCTTTTGTACAGAAAAAAGACACAGATCTAACCATTATCTCAGTGCTTAGGAGTTAAGAGATGACAACCCTATTAGTAATTTCTTCATATTGTCATAGAAAGTTGCATAGCATAAAGTACAGAGATTCTACTAAAGTCTAGCTTAAAATCATGTTGTTAATGTCTGCTTGGTCGCCAAATGCTTGTCCAAATTGATCTACTTTGAACTTATATTTTAAATACAGAAATCAATTATTTCCATAGCCAGAGATACACTTAAGCACATGCTTAACATTATGTATGACTTTCAGAAACTGTCGGGATTACTTGAGTGCTTAGGTAAGCACACAGACACAGCTGCACCATCAGCACTGGTGTGATCCAGTCTTCCCTGCATGAGGCAAAATCCCTACCGACATCCCAGAATAAGACCACTACTCCAAATCTTTTCAAGCAAACAAAATTCTGTTGATCTCACCCAGGCATTTCATTTTCCCTTGAATAAAAATCCGGCCTGTGGGATTCAGCTTTGCAATATTTTAACTCTCATCATTTCTCCTTGCAATCGGGCCATACAAAGCCGTTGAGCACTCTTGAGTGTGGATCTCCACCACGACCGAGGCTAGGAAGCAGGGCTAGAAGAATATAAAATACCATATGCACCTTCGTCAAGGCCAAAATATTCTATAGAAAGGCTGAATTATGACCAACATGTTTAATTGTCTTTGTACAGGACTTACTGTCATTTCAGTTCTGATCGTCTTGCAGCTAATAAGAGTTTTCATTAAAAATACAGAAGATAATAGAAGTGAACGTAATATCACATTTAAAAGCTGTATTGTTAGCAACGATACATTGAAACAATTTGCTAATTAATGGCATTTCTGCAGATCTGACTTGTGCATTAAAATGTTTTCCCTCCTGGTTTACGGGGTGCGTTCCCCGCTTTGCCCGGTGGCCCTTCTCAGGGAAGGTGTGGGGCTGCGGGGGGTGGGATGGCAGGGCTGAGCCCCCAGCACATTTCACCTGCAGCACCTAAGAATCAAAGCCATCAGACGCTGACCCAAAAGCCTACATGCAAATGCAGAAGTGTCCCTGAAAGGCACCTGCGTTTGCAATGTCTGTCAGTGCCCCAGAGATGCCTTTTCTCCAAGTGCTCCGTTCGGTCGTGTCCTCACACCTGCCGGTGGCTGCAGAGCACTAGCAGCCAAGCGGGAACAAGAGCAGCTTCCAGCCCATGGAAGGGGTCTCAGGTCAGGAGCAAGCAGTGGCAGGTGTCACTTGCCAAATTTCCAAGTTGACAACAGGCCTGGGAAATGGCCACTTTTGACTCCTGTACCTGACTGCAAGTCAGGCACCACTCAGAAGATATAATAATGCAAAAAAGGCTTAGTAATAATTCTACCTTTGTTGTTTTCTCACTGCTGGATCCTACAGTTCATACACATGTGCATGACAAGGAACATATGAACCTTCCTCAACTCCTCTAGAAGTCAACAGAAAGGCAGAATCTGGCCCATACCTGATACAAGAAATTCCAAATGCTTTTAAATATCTAAGTTTGCAAAAATAGTTCTATATTCACTTTTTTTTTTAAGACGGGATCACATAATTTTGCTTCCCTCAGGAAGCACACACCTTTCTTCCTTAATTTTCCCTTTCAGTCCTAGAGATACCCTCTCTTTGCTATAGATGACACTGTTTTTTAAAGCATTCTCTATTTCATGACTGTCAAACTATTTTTTCCATGCCAGATACATGGCAAAGCTACATATTCTTCAACTCAAAACAATTTACATGAATATTCATAAACTACCTGATGGCAGAATTGGCCCTGAGATTTAAAACCATAAAGCCCACAGAAACAAATGTTACCCTCTTCCCTTTCTCAGAGATCCCTTGGATCAAACACAGAAATTATACTTTTATGCAGTTGTCAAGAAAATGCAAAACCAATGCATGAAACATCGTATGTTCTCTTTATTAAAGAAGAGTGTCTGCGATGACACAGATATGCAGCCAGACTAAGATGTTGCCAATGTCAGTTTGTGATTTACTAGAAATTATTGATTTCAAATCTTGGTTTCCCAGGGCTACTGAGCATATCCTGTCGTATAAATATGCATCCATTTTCTAGCGGCTGCAGCCTTGTATAAAAATGTGTGTTGTCTCAACTAGTGTCAGATTTCTTGAGCCAAAAAATAAAGCTCTGCTTCCCTTCACTGCAGGAATGAATACCAGCTATTAAGATACATTTCTGTGTCTAATACAATACCAGCACAACTTGCACAACTATGGCATCCATCCAGAATTACACATTTTCTTATTAAAATTAATAAGAAGGCCCTGTCCTAAGAAATTGCACCACACTCTTTCCCTCCCCTTCTCCCCCCCAAAAAAAATTAAATTGGTCAAAAGAGTTCACAGGTACAGTCTCAGACTTCTCGTGTAGCTCAAGAAACAGCTTGAATTTAACTACGTGTAGGTACAGATCTGACACGAGCAAGTTACACAACACACAAGTGCAAAAGGATGGGGGGGAGACTAACTCTGTTCATTAGGGCCAAAAGTGATAGTTGAGTTGCCAGTGCTTGCAAAGACTAGAAGGAAAGGAGAATATCACTGTGAGCTGTTGGGAGTTTGGGCAAGCGTGTCCTCTCAACCTGTCCCCTGAGGTCCTGCTGTTCTCCTGCCCATCTTCTGCCCCGGTCACCTGACTCATTCCTGCACAGAGTTTTTTTTCATTTGACCCTAATACTCCTTAAGACTTTCTCTCGGCCCTTCTGCTGCGCTCACACTTCCAACTCCAGCTACCCTTTCAGCTGCCTTCCCTTCCCCACGCTCCCAAGCGCAGAGAGGTCTGTCTCTGACTTGCTGCCTGCTGAACGCCGCTGCCAACAGGACGTGCTGTACCATTGACTCAGCAGCGGGCTACCTGCCCACTGACGGTGGACTTCACAGACCAGAGTCCATGAAGTTTTGGACCTTTATGGTTCAGTCATCAGCTGCTTATGAAAGTTCGGTGGCATTTGAGGGATTTGGTGAAAGATGCTGATAATTCTGCTGTGTACCCATCTCAGTGTTCAGAGCATGTTTTTGTTTTTATATTTTTCTCCAAAAAAAGAACTCTGTTTTACCATCCCTTTTCTCAAGTCACTTGCATGTCATAATGAGTTCTCTGTTTACTAAAATACAAAACCTTCAGGGCTGACAGCAGTGGCAGAAATGACAGAATCAACAGGATTGCATTTTCTTTTGTCTCGTCACTTCATCCTCACTTGTTTTTGTAGAGTGCAGAATAGATTAACTTCGGGAAGAGCAGGAAAAGGCACAGCCCTCGCATGACCAGCCCATCTAACCTTTGCAGGTAAAGCTTGTGAGAGGTACAGGAACCAGGTTCCCTCCCTACCTTCTGCCATGCTTAGTTCAGCTGGGGCTGGGACAGGGCTGGCATTTCCCCCGTCAGAAAGGTGATGGTCACCACTCTGCTCTGCAGCTCTTGGGCACCCGGTGCTATCTGGAGCAGCATCAACTGCTGCTGAGGGAAGTTGCGTTTTGCCATGGGAGGATGGAAAAGGTGCTGATGCCTCCACACGAACAGCACAGCCCCACGGCAGCAGTGATTTACACCAGTGAAGGATCAGGCCCGCTCATTCAAAGACAATTTTCAGCTGGCTTGGAAATGAACCTCTAAATTCCTTCTGAGCACTCTGGCTCTTCCTCAAGTATTTGGAAACAACTTATTCCCAGATTATGGTGAGATCTCCTTGCTCTTGCAGGAAGAAGAAAGGGGAGAGAGAGAGAGAAAAGGAAGCCCTGCAACTTCCCAAGCCACTTCAGCACTAATAGCGGAATGATCCTGACTCAATGCAGCGGGGCTGACAGCAACAATAAGCATTAACGGCGGCAGTGAAGGGGGCTATTTAACCTGGCTACTAAAAGTTATTTCTGCCACAGCTATTTGAACAAAACATTTGGCAATTAAATTAATTCAAGCATATCCTCTCTTTTCATGGGAAAAATGCGGGAAAAATCCAGGCAGAGACTGAATGGCATCTAGATTAATGAGGGGCTGCACAAAAAGAGAAAAATAATGGTTTTCTAAAATATATTAGTATTACATTCTGCGGCAGCACCATATGCTAGTTTCCTAGATGCTGGTAATGATGTATTTTTATCTTGGCTAGTACCAAGGAGGGAGCTATACAAGGCCAAGTTCTTCCCACATATCTATGCTGAATGCAATTTACCTTTGCTCTATGTTGTGAATCTGAACCAACAGACAGCCATGCAACTGCCTAAGATCACACCTTTATTTTCTGGCTGTGTCTGACTTTGGCATTTAAATATCATAATACTCCATGTCTTAAGTGCTTGATGAAGCCTTTTTTTCAATGATTGAGCTTGGAAATTTTGGACTTAAAAATTGCAAGCCTCTACCACTTCAATTTACAGATCAGATCCACTAATTAGATGCAGCAGCAGACTATAAATTGCTCACGTTCCAGACAGAGTGGAACAACAAAAAGCCATTCTGTGTTAGTGGGGATGTATTAACATACATGTAGGACTTCATTCTTCTCTACGTTGAACAAATATTCCTTAATCAGTCCTTAGAAATCACTTTTGAAGCTGGTGGCATTCTTCCTTTATTATACAGGGAAGAACAGCTATGACTGTTCTAGAAAAAAGAACCACTGCTAATTAACATTGTTTAATTGGATGGATTTGAAATACCTATAGCACAGGTGACCCTATCTCTAGCCTGCCTGACAAATTATCGTACTCCCTTCCCTCTGTGCAGGACTCCTGCCACCCTGCTCTAGCTGCGTTGCCCTCCAGACACTTATCACAGACCCTGGTAGAATTTCTGGTGCAACGATTCCGAGGTTTTTGGGGAGCCAGCAGTTCTAGGATGACAGCAATCACGCATTCAAAATTCACCAGGATTCACACCATTTTGAGGGCTTTTGTAAGATGCCAGTATGAACGTGTATCACAGTTTCTGTAGAGACTACGGGAAAGCGTTCTCAACACAGCTGTATGAGGGAAGCAAGGCACGGTACCTCCCGGCGATGCAAGGAGAGCCAAACAGCAAGTCACCCACAAAAAGCAGAGATTTGCCTTTGTCAGTTAAGGATTCTGGGTTGAGAATCCAACTCCCCCTGACTGTCTAGTTAGCAGTTCATCTAAAGCTCATCACCGTGGTATGTGACTCCCTGTGACCACATTGCCTCTTGGTAACTTTTAGCCACTCTAAAGATAGGTGTGGTAGCACCTCAGAGTCGCTCTGGAAACCAGGAATACACGTTTGGGAGGCATCTTTTATAATTGGCATGGCTGAGCCGCAGCTCTGCCTCAGGCAGAAGGTAAACTGTCTCGCTGGGGGTGGTGATAGGAACTCTCTTAGCACGGAAGGAACACGGAGCTGCTTGGAAACCTGCAGGAAGGGGCTGGCACCCGAGCTTGCACAGAACCTTGCTGCAAAGCAACTGGAGGGAATTTTTTCCCCAAGCGAGGAGCCTGCGCAAAGGACGTTCCTGCCCAAGTCACCAGTGAAGTTGCAGGGAAATTGAAATCACGGGCTACAGGAATCTTTTTGCATTTTGGCAAGATCTGAATCCGCAGCTGTTTATAAAAATGTAATTAGTGGCCTGCCAAGCACTTTGAAGATGTTCTGAGTGCTAGAAAATTGTGATAAACTTAGCTTTCTGTGGCTTTGTATCTTGTAAGCGATTATTCAATCAGTGGGTTGTTGACTGGAAGACTCCGCCAAACAGTGATCGAGCTTCTAAACTATTCAATTACCTCTAATGAAGAAGGATCAGGGAAACAACCCTTAAACACCTTAAACAGAACAGCAGTATAAACAGAGAAAATGACTCTCAAGAGAAACCCCCAGACACTTGCCAAGGTTGGCTTTAGAGCCAACTGTGATACAAATGCATAAAATATTAGTTGCTTAATGGTTGTGAAGTGTTGCTCTTTAAAGGTTACTGTCTTCCTGTCCAGACAGGGCTGCAGCTGAATGAAGCGATCCATATATCAGAGAGGTTTTCAAGCACCTGCAACTCCCATTGGTGTCAACAAGAATTTTGGGTAACCAAGACTGGGCCAGTAAAACCTGACTCTGCACGATATTAAGAATCCTCAGGGCTCTCGGCCTCCTCGCCCCCAGCATTTAGCTGATGGAGTAGCTGGAGTGAGGGCTCCAAAAATGCTGTTTATTTGGATGCATGGTTGTAGTGGGAGACCTGATCTCTAAATCACGGGGACCAGGTGTCTGTGCCAAAGAGTTAGCCTGCCTGGAAGCAGAATTGGGAAGAAGTCTATCTGCGACTGGGGAAGAAGCGTAGCAATTGCTGCAAAAAGTGCAGCAAAGTGGGATTTTGCTTCCGAGAGAATTTCTCTTTCTTCTCCATTACAAGTCTCACCATATACAAATAGCTGACTTGTTATTGCAGCTCAAAGGAACGAATGAGCTCAAAAGAATGCGGAGAGTAGAGAATGCTACAATTCCACTGGGAAGAGCTGTTTCTTTTTATTAAACTTTTCTGTCCGGTTAATATTTTACCGTGGCTTCCAGAGCGGTCTCACCAGAATGCCCCCGTCCTGCGCTGTGAAACCGGACAGTCATCTGAAGCCTAAACACTGCACCTGCCTGGAGCTGTCGAGAAGTGTTTTGTGTGTCTGCATTTTTGAAAGTATCTCACGGTTTTGTTTCCTGTGAATGTGCATTCAGCCCTGCACACTCACCCAGTGCTTAGCTGAGTTTGGGAGCATGTACACAGCGGGCCGCGGCTGGGGGATGGGGCTGGGGAAAGAAAGAAGGGGCTGTAAGGCAGCTTGAGAACTGATACGATGCTAGCGTGAAACTTCTTTGTGAAAAGAGCAACATTGTCAGGTTTTGGCTTCAAGAGCCTCAAATGCCCGAGCAGCTTTAGAAACGCGGACGTGTGCGAGGCTCAGCTGCGTGCAGACACAGCACCTGAGAGCAGCCCCGCTTCAAATGGTGCTGAGCACTCCCACAGCTCCCAAAATTCCAGGATCGGGCCCCAAGAACAACAGCACGTTTGACCCAAGACAGCCGGCAGAGCCAGATAAGATCATAGCCTGCACGGCATAGTTTTGAGCTTGCTTTCCTAAACTGCAAAACCATTAAATATTTAGGTGGCCATATGCAAATCATTTAAATTCCGTGTCTCAGATGCACACCATGTCGTACAGACACGCTTTGTGCTGAGATCCTCTTCCTAAGCTTTCATCAACTATGTATCTTAAATCTGTAAAGGACTTAATGGCTAATTGTGGGCTACCTTTTTTTTCAAGGGTATTTATATATGATTGAGGAGGGGGGGAGGGAGGAGAAGCAGAAATGCAAAGACCTAGGTTTCCGTCAGAGAAAACTAACACAGAAGAAAACACATTTTTGTGACCGTACCAAAGAAAACCCCAGGACTGCTCAGATATTTCCAACCCCCTCCCCGGGTAACAATTTGACAATTCAACAAATAAACAGCCCTTTATCTAGGAGCTGTCTCGTGGACACTATGAACACTTTAGAGACGAGGGCCCCAGATCTTCTTTTCTTAATGTCACTGTGAATTTGCTTGTGGAAGTGTATGACACCATGCACGGAGCCCGAACAGCTGAGCTCATGCTTCAGGCATTCTCCCAGGGCCGAGGGGGAGGGGGCTCTCCGCCAGCTCTCGCCCGCCTCTCCCCTCACATTTACACACACACAAATCATGTTATCATAGTGAAAATATGTAAGAATTCCAGGAAGCAGAGGAAGTTTGTGTGTTGACCTTAATTTATTTTTTTCCAGAAGAAGATCACTCCAAATGTTAAAAGGATGGTGGATGCTAGATAAATTAATTTGCAGATATTTTAATTCTCATTGCAATTCTTTCTTCTTCTAGGATTAACACTGTTTGTGTTTTATCCCAAAGGTGTACTTTGACTGAAAGAAGCAAAAATCACTTGGTGAGAAGCTCTGTGGGACCTATTTGGACATTAAAAAAAAAAAAATGGTAAAGGAGGCCCAAGTGTGTTCTGGTTTCTATTTTCCATTACAGTACAGTAAAATTGGGTGAGACCGTTTCTGGAGGGGAGGGAAGGAAAGGGTGGATGAAAGAGTGGGCTAACACATTAGGCTCTTGCACATGGAGGCCTGGGTTTATTCTGCTTTACACGTCTGGGCTTGAACTCTTAAAGTGCTGATCAGTTTGGCCTCAAACCCAATTGCGCTTTTGAAAAATAAAACAAACCACACCACACAACTTTAAACCTAAAAGTGTCTTTGTGAAGAATGCGGGGCCTTAAAAGTTAACCACGTACCTGAAAGCTCTGTCACCTGGCACTGGCTGCTCAGCATCTTGCAGCAGCGGAGGGGAGCCCGGGGAGCAGCTCAGCCCCAACACCCTGCCCGTGCTGCTGCGTACCACTGGCCTCCGCCTTTCCCCAGCGCTCACACTCATAAGGGTTTGCACACACGCAAACCCAGCCATCCCAGCCCATCTAGCACACGCCTGTGTGTGCACACAGAGCCAGGGAAATAGTTTCTCAAGCCCCTACGTACTCGTCTCTCCCTTAATCCCGTATACTGCGAGCATGGTCACTCACAGGCTTATGCTTGTAAAAAGGCAAGTAAAAATACCCCATGATTTTTGACTGGCCAGCAAGAAATCCAATCAGGGAAAATATTTTGGTTTAATTGTGTGGGTCGGACCTCCCTCAGCCTGGTAAGCTGTGCTGGGAGCACAGGCGATGCCTTGTGCCTCCCCGCACACCTGAGCCCGCTGGTTACTCCCACACAGCCCCGCAGCCTGGTGTGTGCTGGGGCTCCCAGAACAAACCACAGGCACTTTCGGGTTTGGTAAAACACACTATAGACAGCACGCATTTAACTGTGAGATGACTGGGCATTAATACTGGACAAATCCTGAAGGGTTTGGTATGAGAATCTATCAGATTACTTAAGATATTATTTTTTTTTTGTAAACCATTTCTTACATTTCTCTGTTGGCAAACCTGACCTCAAAGCCCGATTCAATTTTAAATGAGCAAGCCTGTTCTTCTAGCTAGCAGGCAGCCTGTGATGTGTGTTAGGGCCAGGCATCCCCACCCAACAGCTACGCTGGAACAAGGAAGGCCATCAGGACAAAACAGCCTGAGCATTTTATGGTGTCTGGGGACCTGTGACAGTAGCCATCAGTGTAGGACTTGTCCCACAGAATTTCTCACTGCTCAACTTTTTTTCCTGTTTCTTTCTAGAGGTTTTCTGGATTCACTTGTTTCCCTCTTTTACTGCTTGCCCCCCATTTTGTTCTTTTGTCGCACATTTCAAATACATACCTGCCTTCCCTGCCTCATCTCTGCTGGGCTCAGGCAGGAGGTGGCAGAAAAAGCAGTATCTGAACTATATTTTGGTTTTCAGAGTCAGAAGTAGGCAACACAGGCTTGCTACTCTGAATGTTTTGGTGCTGAGACTTTTTTTTTTTAAAGCATGCAACCCCCTGCCAGCTGCAGTCTAGATTTATACCACGAGGAAGACGGCAGCAGAACCAGATTGAAGATTAATCAAAGCAAATCCTGGCCCGCTGTTCCATGTGTCTCAAAGATTTAAAAAGTAAAAATAAAAAATGAGGGGGCTTTGCTTTGGTAATAAACATTACAACAAAAAGGCACAACTTTCCTAAACGTGCTGCGAAGAGTAGACAGATGCCTTCTAAGGCTTCTCGGTGTCCCCGGCCACTGCTGTGGGTTCGTGGCTGTGAGCTGACAAAACGGGTGCTGCCGGGTCTTCCCCAGCGCAGGTCACAGCACGGCGAGAGCATCCAACCAACCCGTTTCGGCTGTCCCAGCGGGGCCATCGTTCCTGGCTCCTGTACCCTCCATAAACCTGGACCAAGTTCCGTGGTGTCTCCAAGGCTGATTAAAGAACCAGGTTTGTCCGCCTCCCCAGCCATTGAGCAAATTAATTATCCAGAGGTTTGGATGCAATATAACCACACTGCCCAGGGGAGTGCCCACCCATTTCTTATTCTAAATTATATAGCTTGTGAATAATAATAATAAAAAAAAAGTCATACAATGATGAATTATAAGTTATCCCGAAATGTGATACATTCTTCAACTTTGGGGGGGAATTACTATTTCATAGGGAGTAGAACAAGGTGAAAGTATGTAGTTAGCAATCAGTAGAATAACATTCCTAGTTTTCATTAAGAAAGTCTACCTAAAACTTTTGGGGTGCGATCCTCAATTGGCATAAACTGACATAGCTTCATTTAATTTAATGCAGCTATGCTTAGCTACATCTGCTGGTGAGGCAGCCTTTGCTCTCTTGTGGAAAGGAAAAAAAAAAAAAGAAGGATTGGTGCTGTCAATATTTTTTTTGAAAAATATAAATCCAGGTAACACAAGTAAATCATTGTTACATTTAGATGTAGGAACTGAGAAGACGCCAGGACTAGTGCAAAGCCATCTATGTCTAGTGGAAGGGCATGTTACCATGTTTAATGTCCTGCATGAGATATTTTAAAGACATCTCATTCTTTTAAACATTTTTCTCAGTAAAGACATAGCTGAACTGAACAATGTGTGTAATCAGGGCAGTAGTTACACAGTGAGGCCCCAATTCAGCAAAGTGCTGAAGCACACCTTCAGCTTTCAGTGCATGAGTGGCCTCATTGAAGTCCTTAGTAATTATGTGTTTTGCTGAATCAGGACCTGAATTTATTTGGGGCAGGAGGACCTTAATATCTTCCAAGGAATTATACTTATTAAAGGGGACAGTCTATAAATTAGTGTTTAAGTTAAAATCAATTTCTAGATAATACATATCCCTAAAAGACAGATTGTTAGTTTGTATGAGCTTTGTAACAAAACTTTAATTAAACCCTTTTTAAATAAAACCTGTCGTACATTATACTGCTAATTGACTTGACCTGGTACAAAGAGGACTCTGCCAGCTAGAGGAGACTAAAGGAGATTATTCTGTCTGGTGCTGCAGTGATTGTGCGTTAATAAAATTTATTTCTGCAGTCTTGCCCAACTCCCTATTGTGTATTCAAGAAATGTGTGGGCTCGAAGCCAGTCATCACAAAGCAAAAAGTAATAAAACCTCAAAAGCCGACTTTTTCTACCTCACATTCTGCTGCTTTGCTGTAGCACAAACTACACAGTTCAGTCTGCCTGCACGCGAACCTCAGCTAGAGTTCTCTTTTTTTAAAAAAAATGAATTTCTTTTCCCAATTATGTAAAACCCTGCACCTTATTAATGTGTGCACAGTAACAAGGAAAGACAATTATAGGATCCAAAAAGCTCCGTGATGAAATGTTCTGGGTGTGGCAATCATATTTTATTGCCACTACACTGATTACATACAATATAACACATCTAGCAATTAAAGAAACATGCTTAATCCTCCTGGCCTAGACCTGTTTCACACAGAATTCATTTCAATGGGCCAAATTCTTCCTTTACCCCCATGCAAGTAAATCTGAAATAACTTCTTGCCAATCAGTAGAATTATTTGGATTGACATTCCTGTAAACGACAGCGAAACACAACCTGCTGAGTTCACAGAGTTACTCCTGATATATGCCGGGTGCAATCACAGAAAGTAATCACAAGAACTTATGCAAGAAATATGGGGAATAAACAGGAGGACTTGGAAGTTTTAATACGTGCTCAAAATTATGAATTAATTGGCACTCAAAAGTTGTTGGGATAATTCACATGACTGGAATATTAATATAGACAGTACAGTTTGTTCAGGGAGAAGAGGGATGAAACGCTGTCCATAGACACATTCACTCCACAGAGTAAAATGTGGAAAGAGATGAACCAGTTGAAAATCCCCAGCTAATAATAACAGAGGGCAGGAACGCAGGTGCTGTCCCGGTGGGGGGGTGCGGGGTGTCTAGAGTAAAGCCACAAAGAACAGATGGACGGAGCTACTTCTTTTGGACGGCAGCGAGATGAATCACGCACACAGCGCGCTGGGCTTGCAGGCGATGGAGGCACACGGCAGGGTGGCTGATGGAGATACCTGCTGGGACACGGGGTATCACAGGACACAAACTCCGTGCTGCCAATGTCCTGCTACCGGGGATAGAGAAGCAACTGAAGGGAAGGCTCCTTACTCTTGATCTTAAGTGTCAAGTGAAACAGGTTTAGAAATATGAAACTAGAAGGCAATTTGGGCGATTGTTATCACAGAATGAGAAAACTCACTGCTCCTGGAAGGGAAGAAGAATAGCAAAAAAACCAAACAACAGACTTGAAGAAAGCCAGCTTAAATCTACTCAGAGAACTGGCAATATCTCATGGGCAACAAGCTCAAAGTAGCTGACAGTTCCTTAAAATAGTTTTATTAAGGGCACAATTGCAAATTATCCCAAAGCAGCAAAGCCAGTAGGAGTATTGTAAAAAACCACCTTAGCTAAATAATGAACTCCTTGCTGACCTCAAACACCAGAAGTGAGCAGAAAGTTAAACCTAGGTGAGATTACTAAAGACCAGGATGGAAGAAAAGAGAGGGGGATCATAGGGCCCAAATCAGGAAGGTCCAACAAGGAACACAGCCATGCAGAAAGGATCACAAGAAAACATGCTGCAAACATACTTCATAATAAGAGGAAGACAAGGAAAAAAGCATTAGCCTGCTACTGAACAAGGCAGGGAAAGTTATTGACAGGTGATGGTGAAAAGGTTGAGTGCTTAAAGCTTTTTTTGCTGCAATCTTTACTAAAAAGGTCAAATGAGATCAGGCAGGAAACAGCACTGGTGACAAAGGGGCAGAAACACAAGTGAAAACAAGGAAAGAACAGATTAAATAGTACTTAGATAAATTAGATCTTTCAAATTGGCTGGATGAGATACAATTCGTCCTAAAGTATCCAACTGGACTGTCTGAAGCAATCTCAGAGCCGTTAGTGATTTGTCTTTGAGAGCTTATGTAAGATGGGTAAATATCCAGAAGACAGAAAAATGGCACAGAGTGTGTTTCCTTACAGGGAGGGAAAAGACTGTAATGGGGAATTAAAGATCAGTGAGTGAAGGTCAGTTTTTGGAAAAATACGGAAACAATCAAATTATTTGTAACCACTCAGGAAATAACAAGGAGATGAGTAACAGCTAGCATGGCTTTGTCAAAAACACAGATTTGTTAAACCAATTTAATTTCCTTCAGTGGGAATATAGGAGAAGCAGTAGATAAATCTCAACTTTATTAAAGCTTTCCAGTATCAGCCTCCTCATGGTTATAAGTGAGCTAGGAAAAATATGGTCTCCCTCCACCTACAAAATTCTCTGTCAAACTGGAAGGATGTTGTTAAGTACATTTCTGCAGGCATCTGCCCTGGATTTGCTTCTGTGAAATACTTCTAGCGCAGTCTCGTTTGTTAGAACAGAGTGACTTACTTTCTGCATACAATAAAACTGGGAAGGGCCGCATGGGCAATAGAAGGCTAGTCTGAGGATGTTTGCTTAGAATATAATGTGATTTTGACAGCTGGAGCAGTGCATCCAGTTTGGGCAACATATTTCAGCTTCAAAAAAAAAAAAAAGATACCAAACAGAAAAGAATGAGCAGAGAGCACTGAGAACAGCCAGAGATCTAGAAAACACAAGCTGCAAGAACTGGAAAAAATGTTCTCATACAGTCTGCAGAAAAGGCTGAGAAAGCCTACTGTGTAATACATGTGCATGTGAAGAGGAAAGGAGTGAGTACTCTTCCTTATCCACTGTGGATAGGGTAAGAAGTATTGGGTTAAACAGGAGCACAGGAAATTTAGGTTAAACATTAGGAAACGCTTGGTAATAATATGGCTAGTTAAGCACTGGAAAAGATTGCCTGGGGAGGTTGCAGAGCCTACCTCCTTGGAAGTTTTCAAGAGTACATAAGCCTTACACTTATCAGAAATTACACTTTTAAAGTTACAGGTGGACTTGGGTGACCTCTCAAAACGCACTTCACTTTACTAGGACTATTTTCCCCCCCGGTCTGAAAGGGTAAGTCACTCTGGTGAAACAGAAGCCTTGCCTGGCTGCTGGTATATCTATTGCCACAGGAACCCCCTCCCAGCCCTAAGTGCCACCGTCTCAGCAGGGCGCTTGAGCAGGTCCTTCACCTCAAACCGAGAGGAGAGCCCTCCTGCTGGCATCTCTGTACTTCAACATACGTGTCAACACTTTAATGAACTGGGGGGTAAATTGGCAGCCTTTTCCCTGCTAAATTACAGCACAACTGTCCAAGTTTTTACCATCTACTGTTTGCCCCAGTGGCAGCGTGCTCAGCCTGGACGTGCTGCTGAAGGCCACGGAGGGGCTTCACCCAGCGCGTAGGTCTGCTCCACGTTCCTAGAGGAGATTTAACTGCTGGGAGAAAAGGGAACCTGCACGCCATGCGCCAGCTAAGAATTAATTTCAGAGGGAAACTGAAAGTACTGAATGCTGTCATTAGAACCCCAGCAACACTGAAGCCCAAGTCCCAGTCCCACGTAGCAGACTGTATCCTGACCACTCGCCTCCCGCCCTGCAGGTAACGCACAGGCAAAGTGCAGACATCGCATCGTTGGCCACCAGCCAAGAACTTATCCTTGTGACAAACGCACTTAAACCCAGACCTAGCCACGTGTGGGACACGCCGAACAATAGAATCTTTCCATTAAAATTGTCTCCAGGATCTCGAGCGCTTCTTCCGTTGCAAAGGTATTTACGTTCCTACCACCCACAGAAGTCCCAGACAAACCTTACTCTGTCTCTGCCCACCGAAACCACAGTGCTTCCAGAAAGCCAATAAACGAGAAAGTTCATGTCTCTGAACTTGCGCAGTGTGAGCTGACATTGCTGTAATAATAATAAAATTAGGGAGGGATCAGAAGAAGGCAGAGCTTGTCTGCTGGTAAAGGAAAGTGAAAAGCATACAAGAATTCTTGCATTCCCCCTTGTACAAGCACTGATAGATTTCCTAGGGTGGCAGTTGTAAAGGAGGTGTGTTCTGTTACACAACGTATTTCATTCAGTTAATAACACTTAGTTACATGCTAATAAAACATATACCTTAAACTAATTATTTAATCACAAACCCTTCCCCCATTCTGCTCTAGCCTGGACTGGATTTAAGCCGTAAAGAGGATGCATTAAATAGTTTGTTGTTTCAGTAGACAATTTTTCTAGCATATTGGGCCAAGTTTCCCAAACTTGTAGCAGGAAAGAGAAAAGCCACAACCTGTGCATGCACACACATACACACAGCAGGGGACAAGGAACTGGTGTAATCCCTGGCAGGATGGGGCTGCTCTTGATTTCACAGTGCCACACAGCCCTTCTCTGGGTTGGAGTGGGTTTTTCCATGGTATTTTGCGCCTCAGTGCCAGCACTGATTGTGGTGATTGATTGACTGAGCTGGTGCTGCAGGATTCAAAACAACAACGCTGGCAGCAGCAGCTCAGGGAAATACAGAGAGAGCTGGCTGGGTTAATCCAAGGAGAGAAGAAACAACGCTGGTGATCTGCCAGCTCTAAGAATCCTACAGTAAATGAGGAATAACTATATTCATTGTTTTAAAATGAAAGATGCGAGCAGAGCCTGGCAGAAGCATTTTAAATGCTCTGCACTGCGCTTCAGCCCAGGGGCCCAGAGCAAAAGCCCTTTTTTCTTCATGCTGAGCTGTTCCTCACACACCTCATCTCACCAGCCTCAGCACACAGGCTCACAGAAGCCATTCCCTGCCCTTGGGGAAAGGGGCTCTCTACCTGCCTGTCCCCACCATGAAAATGTACCATAATTCACCTGCATTGAAATGTAGGAGGCGTTCCTCACAAAAAGCCTCTCCACCCCTCTGACAGCAGTGTCCCTTTCCCCAGGATGTCCCCCCCTCGCTGGGGATCAATGAAACCCTCTCAGACTTTCCTCCTGCAGCTCCCACCAGCACAACTGCTGAAGCATCGCACAGAATCTTTTCCAGAAGTAACGTTTCTCCTTGTCAAAAAAACCCCAGAGAATTGGAAGACAACCCTTGAGCTTTTTGACTTTGTTACATTACCCCCACAATTCCTTTATCTCACATGATCTTCTGTCCCCCTTTCTCCTGTCCCTGCTCACTCCACTGCTGCTGCCTCTTAATTAAACATCCTCATTTTGACGCTGACCCTGTTTTCACTTTATCTAACTCCCCTTTCACTCCCTACAGAAGAGGGGAGTCCCAGCGACCTGCTCTCCGTTCTTCTCCTCCTGCTCAGCTTATAGTGGTAGCTCCTCGCCCATTTTCCTGAGAGGAATTCAGATAGAGGGATACTTCCCTTGGCTGCAGTATGAAGATAAGCTGCTCCTTCTCCTGACGATGGCATTGCTAAGGGACACACCGCCTTTCTCATCCCAGGGACAGTGGCTGCTTCTGTCAGTAACTTTTTCCCCAGCACAAGTAGTTTTCCAGCACACCCCATAAACCAGACCACAGTTATGACTGCTGGCACACTAACAGGGTTACTGGGCAGCTTTTTTCAGGACAGACTTAACAACTGGCATATAGATGGACCCAGACATGGCTCCAGTTAGAGACAATGGGAGATTTACTATTGAGTGTATTTGCACCAAGATTTGGTGGCTTTGTATGAACAAAATAGAAACAGAAAATAATTATTTGTTTGCCAACTCACTGAACGTAGGGGAGAAGCACAAAGTTTTATTCATCTGCAAGCTCAGCAGATGTCAGTGTATGAATGGCCCGATTTCAGTCTCATTTTTGGACTAATGAAGATTTAATATAGCTAAGAGAACCATGAGGTAGTTCTGGTTTTGAACAAAAAGTGATTCCATATCATCTCATAACTTGTCACGATTTAATATTAACTAACTCCATGAATTTTGTTGGTGGTGTTTTGTTAGGACAGCTTCTGAGGGAAGTGATAGTTCAGTCATTATTTGAATGTCTGCTATAGTGGAGTCTATCACCACTGAAAGCCTAGAATAATGGCCTGTGTTATTCTTTTGCACCTTTTTCTATACAGCTTTTGAGAGAGCTGTAATTGAAGAGAAATGAAAGGGCAGCCAACCAAGAGACAATACTGCAAGGATCAGTACTGGAATGTGAGACAACATACTTTAAAAGCTGAAACTTTAAAACTCCTGCTATGTGTGTATTTTTGAAAAGAATAACACCAATAGCAAAAAAAAAAAAAAGAAAGCAAAAAATTAAAAAAACCCAGCTATTTTTTCCCCAATTAAGACATTATCAAACTCATTTTTTTCCAACTTTGTGTTTATAATCAAATGGCCTCCTATGAAGGCATGAAAAAAAGGATTAATGCCTTCATTGGATACCTATTTTTAACTTCTGTTTTCTTTAGAAAATGTGATTAACTAAAAAGGAGAAAAAGAGACCAGTGGAATAGAGACATGAGAACTCCAAGGCAGGGAGTACAGAAGCAAGGACCCTACAGCAATTTATTAAAAGGTTGCAAAATATGAACTGCTATTTAACATCAGGTCCTGTGTCAGCTGGCTCTCCAGTTATGTCAGTGTTGAACCTCCTCATTCCTGGTGCTTACAGGTAACTGAAATACCACAGAAAGCATTTCCCATACTTCAGTTTATAACCCAAATACCTACAGGACTGCCAGAGGCTTACCATTGTGCACTTTGTGGTGCACAAGCTTAAAATTTCCTCCTGTTTCTACAAATATTAACACGTAGAATTTTTCTATGGGCCTTATGTAAAGCTACTGTAGCCACTTTAAAGCCATTAAAGCCAGTGGGAATCTTTATGTCTGTCTCTCCCACTCTTGGATTCTCCAAGTACTTCCATGCATACTTCATACTTGCATGAACAATCCCATTGAAGAAGCTCTTTATCTTAACCACACACACACAAAAAAAAAGGTTGAGTTTAAGATGGTTTTAGCTAAACCTGGCCAGGCTAAGCCCAAACTCAAGCTTTTCCTTTATGCAAGACAATTCAACAAGACTATCCATTTCTGAAATGATTTGAAATGATCTGTGAAGACATTTGGGACATGTTTGTAATCAAGACATAAAAAGATATAGTCAAAGACTGAGCATATTCAAAACAAGCTGGATCCCAAACACAGGAGTCACTGCATCACAAATATAAGAATACTATGGCTATTTCAGGCTGCAATAAGCAATGTTTTCTCCGGTGTACACCCCAAAAAGATTAAGTAAGTTTATGTTGCTTCTAATGATGGAGAATTGAAGAAAGCATAATTTGGAACCAGTTTTCAGTACTCCTGCCAAACTCTGAGTAAAACATCATTTACCTCCTAAGTGCACATTTTTTTCTGGCAGTTTTGTATGAATTAAACATTTTGGTCATTTAAAGGAAAAATGTTAAAAATCTGGAGTGTTCTTAAAATAGAGGATCAGTGTACTTGAAATAACTTTTCTGATTTCAGGGAACTCCCCCTATACATGTAACTTGCTATGAAAGTCACAGCTATTTTGCACTAATTTCAGAGTAAGCTTATGAAAATAATATAATGAGGCAAAGCACTCAGCAATGCCAGAGCATGGGGACCACAATGCTGTAATAGATGACATCAAGATGATGGCAAAATAATGTCACTGCAGTCACTGGAGACTACATTACTATGTCAAGATGATGGCAAAATGATTTTGACGCAAGTCTATTGAAACTCTGTTAAAATATCCAGATGATTGCAACATATCAGGGAAATTCTCCAGAGGTACTGACTGATAAATTTGTGTTAAAGTATTTCAAATACTCCACTCTAACCTATGTTACATGGGCAAGATCCTTGCTTGCTAATGCGTTAGACCCCACCAACACCAGTTGAGGCTCTAAAAGGGAAGCTTTGCCTTTCATGTAGAAAGTTCTGATGATCCTAAACACTTCAGGAGAGGTAGTTGATTTTGTCTTCTGTGCATGCACAGCTGTAGTTTGAGATTGCAATGGCAAGAAAATACAGCTGAGAAAACAAGCTCCCTTGCAAACATGTCCTCATTCAAGGCTGAGCAGTTCTAGGAACTTATGCCACAGAGAGGCAAACTGTGCCCTGGTGCTCCAGAAGTGGAAATACCAGGTTGTAATTGAGAATCACAGCCAGAATAAGGCATAAGCTTTCCCATCCTGGAGAACGGCAAACAAGCAGTCAGTTAATCAGGAAAGGAATGGCATCTTAGATGAACTCATAATTTACCCAAGGGGGCTTATTTTTTTTGCAGTAGAGTAAGACTGTTCCTGAGTGTAATGGCTGAGCTCAGGAACATGGATAGAAGTTAACTGTGGAGATCCTCATGGAAGCAAACACGTTTATCTGAGTATTACAGTGAATAAGTGTATCAATAACAAGCGATAATGTCTTTCCTACCTCTTATGTAAGAAAAACTTGCAGAACAGCAGCCAGCACTGCTCTCTGTTCTTGCCAGGGCTGACAGTCCCCTAGTCTTAAGAGCAGCATGCTCAGCAGGAACTGTACGTACTAACTGCAGGATTGAGCCCTCGGAAGATTGTTAGAGCAATTAGTGCAGAAGCAGCAACATTCCTGTTATCAGAACTAACAAGAAGCTGCAAGAGCTGTTTCAACAGAAATAGTCAAGGCTGCTCTAATTATATGTTCTTTGCATAGGCTGGCGAGTACAATGATTTTAGAAACTGGGTTATTCAAGCTTCTGAGGTTACCAATGCTGCTGTGCCAGCTCCACCCACTAAGTAAAAGGTTGTACGCTGCAGCCAGCCAGCCCGTGTGTTCAGGGCAGCCACAACTGTAGGCAACTCGCAAGGTAAAACAGGGCTGTTCGAATGATAGCCGGTCCTATTCAGAAGGTGGCCTTGCTAGACTTTTGCTTCTGCTACAGCAAAGAAGTGTTTTCTGCCGTTTTCTAGAGAAATCAGCCTTTCCCATCTTTTCTAATCTTGCTGCTCTGACCCACTTGTTCTTCACCCCCAGCTGACAGTGGCCATCGCGCTCAGCTGTGCCCTGGATCTTGGGCTCATCAAGTCTATTGTGAACAGATGGAGCTTGGGGTTCCTACAAATCCCATCTGCTCTTGCAGCAGCCAGTATTAATACTCCTTTAGGAAGAAGCCTAGGTCCCCCAAGAAATCCCAGTCATCTTTGCCGCTTTGCATTGTCACTTACAAGGGCAGATGGGCCGGTGGAAAATGGCAAGACGTGTCAGCTGCATGCCTGTCAGCAGCACCCCCAGAACCAGGCCCATCTGATCTTTCCAAAAGGTCCCTCGGCCTCACCATGCCAATGTGGCTTGTGGCTGCTTCTGGGAGAAAGCTGCCTCACTGTAGCACAAACTCAGCTACAGACGTCAGTATCTCACTGGTTAAGCGCACAAAGAAGGCTGATGAAAATACATAGTTTTGCAAAACATGATTCACATCCTTAGCTGGCTCCTGAATAATTTTAAATCCCAATCCTAATTTACAAAGCCTTTATTGGTCCAAGACTAAGTTACATCAGGACTTACATTCAGGTACACCTCTCCACACAGCTACACTAGCTAGAGGAGCTGCATTTAAGTAAGATGAATTCTGTCCAAAGTCCACGAAACAGAGGGCAGCACAGTACCCTGTGGGAGACACAGCTAAACTGGAACCTGGTCTCATTCAGCTCAGCATTTCTGCCCAGGAAAAACAGGCTAGAAATGAATGGAGAGAATGGGAGCAGAGAGAGCAGGTTGCTTTGCATGGAGCTCATCAGCTTAGATGTTATCCTATGCTAACGCCTCAGGCTCAACTGGAAGATGCAGGAGCACGTTCTCATTTCAGATTCCTGCCTCAGCTGTCTTGCTACCCTGTGTCAAGGGGAGACCCAGCAATCCACCATCAGCCTTCCTGACTTCATAGGAAGGAAGGAGCCTGGCTGCCTGGGCAGAAGGGCACCAGCCCAGGAGACTCGGACCACTAGGAACTCTCCTATGCCAGTCAGTCTAGATGCAGCCCCCACACTTAGAAATCCTACGTTAGAAACCCAGATTCTGTACATGTGGCACAAAGGAACAGATATTGCTTTAAGTGTCCAGAAAAAAAAAAACTTCCCTCAGTACAGGGATAAAGCCAAATGGAAGAGACTTCTCTGCCTTTCCAATCTCATTAAGGAGTTTAACTGGGAACAAAGGGGTATTTGGGATGCTGTGCTCCAGTGATTCTCCATTTCATGTAAACTCCATTCCAGTAGACTGGAGTGATCTCATGATCATTTTTAAGTCATCCAAGGTCAGTCACTAGAGAATGATCAGCATATAGCAGGTTATGGTTGCATCTTTACATCTTCCCCATTCTCCAGTGCCAAGTAGAATTGTACTACTAAAGAGAATGTGGTAGAAATGTAGATTAGTTTGTTTTGTTTCCTATTAAGACAGAATTCTGCTTCCAGTAGCACTAGCTGAATACAGAGTAATGCCATTAAATTCAGTGTTGATAGCTATTCTAATTAATTTTTTCGGCCCTCAAAACTCAAAGATGCAAATTAGTGGTTGAAATACAAGCATGTCAGGGTGTAGTCACCCTGACACCCAGTAGCAGCAAGCAACTGGAACGTGAACACTGTTCTTTTAGCATGGAACTAGTTGTAGTAGCTCAATTATTTCCTTTATTTTTCTACTGTCGCTAATATAAATCAATACTTTTCCATCTGTTGCCATTTCTAGACCTGAACTGTGAATTTGAACCATGTATCACCTTTCTACCCATTATGCAACCTCTTGACAGAAACCCATTATAAACCTTTCAATTTATTCTGCAGTGCAGCTCTGCTAGTGATATTTACATCTGTAACATACACATCTCATGCTCTTTTCCTTTCTTGAAGCCTCTTCTATTGTACCACACTTGCACACTGTACTCACTTCACCTCTAGCCAAGGAAAATACAGACAAAAATATATTACTTAAACATATTTCCGTTTAACTGCAGACTTCAGTATTTCCAGTGAGAGGATCATCAAGATCTGTCAACAGAAAAGGGAATTGATTTCAAATTCCAATGCCTTCATGGTACAGGAGACTTTTTATAGATCATGTTATAGCTTTGGATGTTGAGCTCTTTCCATCAGTGGCTGAAATTCTCCTTAGGTGTGGGTGTCTACATCTAGGCACACCAGCCACTGATCCCTCTCTACTTGTTTGTATCAGACAACCCTACATTTTCCAACTAAAGTATCACACCATGGAGCAGCAGCCTGATGGGACCTTTCTCTTTTGGGGCAGGAGATGATGGGTCTCATTGCTGATCTAGCAGAACCATACTTGTTCAAAATCATACCTGCTTTCCTGCAGTCCCACCTGCAGCCTCTGTTGGTCTTGAAGGCAGGTGACTACTACAGAAGCAAGACCCTGCCCAAAGTAGGCTGTATTGGGAAATTACTTAGTATGGTCAAGATATTTTTTCTTCAGGCTAACTGGGAACTTCTCTTGAAATTATATTCTGCATAGTCCACACCCCAGTCTTTAACAGCAATACACATTCCAAGTCTAACCGTTCCATGATTCTACATACGCAAACGCACCAGTCACTGTCTGAGTGGGACATCAGATCAACCATCAATCCACACAGTAATTCTGGAAGCTTTTCAATGAGGTTACCTGGGCAGGAGCTTAAAACAGGGAAAAAGAAATAAGTGGAAAACCCCACATTGCCTGATGAAACCCAAAACCAGACTCTACATTAGCAGTAGACATGTCTCTGAGAGAACAGGGATTGTCAGCCACAGATTTCACCTTGCAGGAAGATGGGAACTGCCATCCCAGATCACACTTGCTATCCCTGTAGTCTGGTATCATGGACCAGAGGAAGTGTGCCAGTAATGGTTGATTATGGAAAAGCCTCCCCTAGAGGGAAATATTTCCTTAAGTCTCATCACTCAGTACTTACATATGCTGTGAATCATAAGTATTTAAATCTCTTAAGGTTTTTATCCTAGTTAATATCACTGTAGATAAGCTCATGACCTGTTTCTGAGCATTTAATTGTCCTTTCTTGAATACTAAGGTCTCAATATTTTGTTCCACCCATTATACATGGGCTGAAAAAAACCAGAACTTTATGCTTGTGAGTATGAAGTCTGAGCAACTTTACTCACTGGTAAAATCTTGTGCAAGCAAGACACAGGACTGCAGGATGATGGAGGAGAGGCTTCTGCTCCTCTGACTGGGAACAACATGCCAGAAAAAAGGCAGGGAGAGAAGCAAAAAATAATCCATAGCCTGAAAGAAAAAGAATCTTTCCATATCTTGCACGGCTTTTGGCTTTGTTATGATGAAAGGTGTCTGAGAATTCCCTGATGCACCTTTTGTCTTACATTCATTATTTTACATATCACTATTCTGTCAGATCTAATTTGCCCATTTCCTAAAGTATTCTAAAAACCATTTTTTGCTCAGATATTTCCATGTGTTCTTAACAAAAGAGGAAACTTTGTTTTCAAACAAAATACAGCACCACTCACTGTGGCTCAGCAGTCCAGCTATAGCTACATCTTTAGCCAACTTGTCTATGTTCATTAGGACATGGCTAAGAATAGCCTCTCCTCTTGTACACTCTGCAGCTAGTTATTTCAATTGTGATTACTGAAGGCTTAAGAACTTGTTTTGCTCTGTCCCGTTTGACCAGTTTATAAGAGGGAAGCTGGACTCGCCAATTATTACTATTTTATTTAGGGGTTTTTTTTGCCTCTCTATGTCCCTGGATGTTTCAGTCACAACATTTTCTTGAGCCAAAGAAATAAATATGACTTTATTTATGTAACAGTATTCTCATTGACTTGGGATTTTTCTCTCTCATGTGTTTATAGCATAGTTCAGTCCACACAAAAATGTAATCTGTACACAGACTCTTGGCTACAGTACTAGTTGCTGTGCTGATGAGCGAGTCTGCTCTTCATGTGCACTTTATACCTTGGCACCATGGCTTGGCACCTGGTCGTATTTCAGTACCAAGTCCAGGAAGGAAATAGGACTGTACATAAAAAGATACCGGAGCTACCCAAGGACTATTAGGGATGAGGTATCTAGTTGCAAGCAGGAACATGGCTAAGAATGAAATCGTATAATTTTGATGTGGATGATACTGTGCTGATAACCCTACTGAACTTCTGAGAGTGTCCTGTGTCTACCTAAAAGGTGAAAACATGGATCTACTGAAGTAAAACTTCAGAAGCTTCTAAACACCAGAGTAAAATTAGAGAGCTGACTGCTCATGCACTTAATAATAGGTAGCGTGCCTTCTCTCCTGAAAAACCTGCCTCTTGAGTATTTATAAAACATTACATGGTGTCAGAAGTTATCTTGAGCCAAAGATGGAGCAATTACTTCCTCCAAGTCTGCTTGGATTTAGGAGGGAAGCTTGCAGAAAAACGGTGTTAGCTTAGTAACGTTTCAAAAATCAAATATTTCTCTGCCATGGGGGCTGCAGAGGAGTCACCTGAAGGGCAAGCTGTCCAACTTCTTGGGCTGGGGGGTGCCCAGCAGCCTCCCAGAGGGAGAATGTATTTGGAAGGGAGAAGATAGAAAGAATTTGACACAGTGATGGGTACTAAATAAAAGCCTTACAGTGACTAGGAAGAGCAGCCAGATAAACTTGCATAGAAATCTCAAAACAGAAGAAAGTTAGCTTCAGAATCAGTGAGAGATACCAGGGTGTAAGCATCAGAGAAGTATACACAACAAAAGTAATCACAGCCACATGTACATTAATTTCAACAATTTCCATCCAGCCAAAATACAGTGCCAGAGCAGCAAACACACAAGATCAGGTTTTCAGTCACAAGCTGGTTTCTTTGTGCCTTTACACTAGGAAAAGGGGCTCCAGCATCTGGTGTAACCCAATAAACAGCAGTTTTACATAGCTCTGCTTTGGAAAGAGCTGGCAGGTTTGGCTCTGCCTCCTTCTTTGAGTTTTACTCATCATATTTTGCCAGTGGAACGAGCCCCATTAGGTACTGCTGACAGTAACCCCGCAGAGACTCCTGGCTTGGCTGGAGCCCCGATGAACTTTCCTCGCTGGGTGTGCCCTGCCCTGCTAGGGATGAAACGGAGCATTCAGCTGGTGCTCACCACAAGGAATAAATAAAACCAGGAAGGAACTGCAGGCGAGCAGAGGAGCAGTCAGTAACGGTGACGTCTGGAGCGTGCGTTTGACCCCGCTCGGTGCTGGCCTGGCGCCCTGCCTCGCTCCCTGCCCACGCTGTTTGAGCGTCAGCCCCGGCGCCCGCTGCGGCAGCAGGAGCCCGACCGCACAACCCAGCGCTGCTCCTCACCTCTGCCATGGGGACACGCCGGTGGCCGCCTTCGCCAGCCAGACATGGTGCTCGGTGGGAGGAGGGTACCCAGCTCCAGCCCTGCCGTGCCACCCTGGTGCCACATCCCTCCTGTGACACTGGCTAATCCAGACATGTGAAACCACTGCAGGAGAGCTCAAAGTAATTTATTTATTTTTTTTTAAAGATGGAAAAACCCAGGAGAGTTTCACAGCCCCAGGCTAGCACGGCAGCACTGTACTCCTGAATTAGCACCACTTGAGCAGGGCAATCCCCCGTATCGGCTGGGAAAGGGCAGGAGCAAGTGAGCGAATGCAGGCGGAGGGGAACATTGAATACAGAGCCCGTCTGAATAAATGCCTTGTGCCATTGCCAGGAGTCCCAGCTCTCAGCACCACCCTTCACCTGAGACTGCTGTCCCCCCAGCCAGTGGGGGAAGATGTGCGTAGACAGTTTTAATCACATTTGGGGAGCAGAGGGCCATTAGCTGCTGCCTCCCATGACGTGCTCAGCAGCCAGGAGGCAACATCTCCACTGCTGGGGCACAGAGAAACAGAAAAGGAAGGGACTGAGGGAGAAAGGTCCTGGTAAGAGACACCCCTTGAGGCGATAGCTGAGGTAAGGGACAGCAGACACCAAGCTCAGCTTACCAGCCACAGGTGCTTTTGGCCATTCCCAGCTGCCCACTTTCAGCCCAGCTGTGCCCTGGTGTGAGCACAGCCCACGAGTTCCTCACCTCACTGGGTCAAAGCCCAACAACAAAGGCACAAAGCAGACAGAGCCTACGAACCCCCCAGTGAGGCACTTCTCTCTTGTTTCTTTGAAGTCAAACAGATTTCAAAATGACTCAAAGTTATGATTCACAGTATTGAAATAGATGGTTTAAGGAAGGCACTTTCAGATAATCCAAGCTGAGACCATACTGGTCTTCCCTGGAAAAGAAATTAAATCACTGTGGAGGAAAATAGCTGTAGTAAAAACATTGCATAATTATTTTGCCAACCAAATTGAGGCAGGAATTGATTGCTAATGCCCGGATTCAGGACCTGATTTCCTACTTGATAAATTCTAGATTTCATTATGTCCTTAAACAAATGCCTAACTCTGATTCAATATTCTAGTTTGTATTCCAAAAAACCCAGAAACCCAGATATGATGTGAAATGACTTACGTTTATATGTACTTCCAAGCCTTAAAAAAAAATTGGCACAGTTTTCTATGACATAGTTCAAACCAGTGTTTTATATAATCACTGTATTTCAAAGGCATATGAAACTGAAAACATGATAAGAAAATGAGAAATGGAGTGTTTAACTTCAAAGAGAAATAAAACCTCACTTCCTACTTCTGTCCCACTGTTCTACATTGCAGTTAAATTACTAGTTTCATACACAATACTGTGATTTATTGTTAGTCAGAATGTAGAAGTTATCTTGTACTTTAGTCAAAAAGACTGCCCAGTTTGTAGAATTGCAATGCCCAACTGTAAATGTATTGGACTAATTACTTAAATCCACTCAAGAAAGAGACACAAAGGAAACTTCAAGATGAAAATAAGGATTGGGTGTTAAAAAACAGCTAAGGATGGAATACACAAACTGCAGACCTACATCACACTTCCATTTCTTGGTTAATTTCTTATAATGCTAAATTAAAGAGTGAAAGTAAAACTCTAAAGCTAGAGCAAAAGTACCAGTAGGGAAAAAAACCATCAGTAATCAGCGATATAGGAACTATTCTGTGGAGTTAAATTGTTATTTTCAGGAGTCAACATCCCTGTGCTCTCCACTGTTTCAAGTTACCAAAAAAAACCCCAAACCCAACCCCAACCCCAAACACACACAAAAAACCCAACCAACAAAAAATACCCACACAAGAAAAATAATCTTTTTTGTCTCTGCTCCTCCCAGCCCATCCTGGTTTAGCTGGGACAGACTTAATTTTCTTTCTAGTGGTTATTGTGTTTCAGATTTGGTATGATAATGGTTGCCAGGCAATGTTTATACTTTTCAAGGACTTTTTTCAGCTTCCAATAGAAGCTGAGAAGAAGCCTAGACAGAACAATGGAATGGCCAATGGAATATTCCATACTATAGATGACATGCTCAGTATATACATGGGATTCACTGGCGGGGGTGAGTATTCACCACCAGTGCTCAGGATGGTGCCAATTCACTGGGCATTGAGAGTGACTTGTGTAATTATTATTATTGTTATATTGTTGTTATTTTCCTTTTTAATATTATTCTATTAAACTGTCTTTACCTCAACCCATAAGGTGTTGTTGGTTTGTTGGTTTTTTTTGGTTGGTTTTTCCCCCCTCCCCTTTCTCCTCCTTCTCTCCCTACCCTTCCTGGGCAGAAGAAGGGGGAATTAAGCGAGCGGCTGCGGGGTCCTTGCTGCCAGCTGGGTTGAAACCAGGAGAGAACCCCACCAAGGAGGAGAGGGAAACAGGCAAGCCAAGGGTGTCCCCTGCTCAGAGCACCCAGCAGAGCTCAGCTGAGACAGAACGGGCTCATGGGGGCCTGGTTTCCAGCCAGCGGGAATTACAGCAAGGAGCAAGGGGGAGCAGGAACCCAGCTGTGATCTGGATTCAAGCACTGCCTTCTTCGGTGCCTGCTGCCTTTTATCCAGGGCTTGTGGCAGCTCCACAATTAAGAGCTTAATGCACGTAAGATATACTTTGCAAGCGAAACATTATTCATTAACAAATCTGATTAAACTGCTAATGCAGTGAGCACTAGCACAAGTTCAGAAAGACAAATAGTCTCAGTGGTGCAGTGTTTGTGAGGAACGTTACCCGTAAATGGATTTTCACTATTTAAATTGGCTTCTGTTCAGAAACTATGAAAAGACACAACAGGGCACAGAACACTTCATTTAGCTTAATGTGAGGGGGGGAAACCCTACAGATTAAGACTTTAGAGCAGTAATATGCATAATTCTGCAAAGATACCGGAATTGTTACCCCAGATTTAAAAAAAAAAAACAAAAAAACAACCACCTCCTTCCCCCCTCCCCTCAGGAGCACTTTACAGATTATTAAAGATTTGTTGGTAACTGGTTTTTCTTACTATATTTAGTCTATATGAAATGAGTTTTAAATGCTCTAAGTCATGTTCAAATCCTGGATTCCACAAATGTACACGGTGGCTTTGCTGCTACACGGTAAGACTGTTGCGCTTTCATCCCTTTGTAAGCATTGTGATATTTCAGATTGTGGAGGCGAGTTATTACAGGAGAATTTTAGCTCTTATCTTTTTACTAAAGCTAGATTTTAACCATTTTGGCAAGACTAAAAAAAAAAAAAGTTTCGGCTGGCCACAACACACATCTCATGGCTTTCCCTCTGCACACATGCCTACTTTTTACATTTTTTCAGAAGCTCAGTATCAAATCCTGTAAGTGAGTAACTCTGAGGCTGATACATGCAAATAAACCAGTCTTCTCCCAGCTAACAGCTACTCCTGCTAGATTATACCCCTGCTAAATAAATGTCCATTTTGAGCCCTTTGAGAGGAACCTATTTCTTTGCACTCAGGAGACCAGCCCTTATCTCCAGCTCTTCCATTCCGCAGGTGGGGAAGGCTGCGGCAGCCCGTGGTGTGGGTTGGCTCGGAAAGATCGCTGGCGCTGGGTTTTATTGCCTTTCTTTGATCCCTGTTTGTGCGGCAGTAGATGCACAGCACTGACCTGCTGAACTGAGCTATGCTAATGCAGCCAGAGCATTTCAGTAATTATTTCACTGGATGACCAAGAGGTTCTTTTACAACCGAGAGCTCTGAATGCTTCTGTACAAGATCAGCCCACTGAAATGCATATTCTTGTATAACCTGAAAAAATGAATAGTTTGAAAAAAACAAACCACAGGAGGTTGGTTTTTTTCCTCTTCCCATTGATCTTTTATTTAATTCTTTAAAACTCCAGATAAGCCCCAAACCAAAAGTCCTGAGATAATGGGATTTTTGACTAAATCAAGAGCTATTAGATTTGGCTCATGATTTCTAGAACTATACTTGGAGCCTGAGAAATATTTCTGGTTAAATCTCCCAGTGATACTGAGCTGTGTAAACACACTGTTTACAGTGGCCTGATAGAAACTTCCTGATATAAATTCAGCATCTTTTCCACTGACAGAAACCTATTTTGTACATTCAAGCCTGGTTTGATGGCAGTCACAGAACCAAGCAGTTTAGAATTTCTGAAACATCCAGGGAGATAGAAATTAAATGGTGCTCAAGCTAGTTAATTAAAACATTTCAGAATCTTTCACCTGCAGTGTCAAGCTGTTTTGTTAAGTGAAGAATTGAGAGACTAACAGAGCAGGTGCTGCTGCAAGCACAGATTGCCATAGAAAATCACTTTATAGAAGCCTATCAGAAGTAGTCTGACTACAGGATCTAATAGAGAGGGCAGCGTATGCTCATTGCTTCTCATTACCTGATTGTGAAATCTTTAGTTAAGGAGAGCTCTCATTGAAGTCAATAGGGATTTTCCCAGAGTAAGGCTGCAGGATTGGGACCACACTGTGCCATTATGGTAGGTATCACAAAGACCAGGCTGCTTATATTATGATTTTCAATGGCTGCATCTGATTTGAAGCCAAATGAATTTAATAGGATGATTCCTATTGATTTCATTGCAGACCAGATCAGGAGAAGAGTCACCACATGGCCGGTTCAGGATGAAATAGTACATGAAGAATCCTTGAAATAATTTAACAGATTGTGTGTGTGTATATATATGTATTCCCCTGCCCCACCCCTCCACCACCATCCCCCCCCCCCCCCCCAAAAAAAAAAAGGAATAATAGTAAATGTTTATTTAAGGAATATCCAATGACAGCAAGGAAGGGAAAAATCTAACCTGCTTGAACAAACTATAATAATAATTTCAGTGCATTATTTATTTTTGATGGGAAAGAATGTTAGAAAGGTCAGAAGTGAACATCTGCACACCACTGCACATCTGAGCAGTGCCAATGAAGTCAATGATGCTCTATCCCTTCGTGCAGGAAGACTAAGGCCAATGCTTATGATACCAACTGTCCAAGACTTGTTCTTCTGGAAGGTCTCTTGACCCTTGGCTCTGGAGGGTCTCCTTAAAATCACTGCCAGTGTACGTGAGCGAGAGTATTTGCCTCAGTCAGCAACATCCAGGACAGAAGCCTTAGTCTGTACGATCTTTGGGGCAGAGAGTGTAATTTATCTGTATATGGTGGGGGTGTGTGTGTGTGTATATACATATAGATATATACTAGGATGCCCAGTCCTATCCAAGATTATAAGTAAGAGCATAAAAACAAGTAATAGATAGAAATTATCTCAAAGCTAATGAGCAGTTTATTTAAACAGTCACACATCACTCCTTTCCAGATAAACTAAGAGGACAGAAACTGTAGAACATTTTAAGGAGTTTTTCTGAAAACATTTACTTTAGGAAGAAATTCTCCCAAACATTTACTCTCACTGTGCTCTTGAAGTGTAATTCTTCTTTCCCACTTACCCTAATAAAAGTGATAATCAAGATAAAGCACTTTACTGTGTTGAACATCGTTCTTCCTAGTGGAATAACCTCCTTCTGGAAGTTCATCTTTACTAGGATAGATGTGCTATCCCCTTCCCATTGGTACAGTTTTGTGTTAGTAGTTCTTTTTCATGTTATCCCAGAAGACTCTAGTTTTACATGGGCAGAAGAGAGATATTAAGAAAGATAGAGTGGCAGAAAAATGGATGTGCAACAATGAAGCTTCTTTTCCCAAATTCTCCACGTAGCTCCAATGTACTGATTGATGTATGTGTGTGAATCAAATGCAAAAATAGCTACAATTTACAAGGGTTGCCTTCTAACATGGAGGATTTCTTTTTCCTTAAAAATAACACCAAAGATAATTCTACCATAATACATATTTTATGTTTGCAAATGCACTATTGTTTCATACGTATGAGCTTCCCAGGCTCCCCAATATGCATTACTGCCAGTTAGCATCTCTCTCCAATGAGCACACCAGTCAAGATGTGGCTTTACAGATGAACTTCTTTATTTTTCAGAGGCAATCTGTCCTGCTTGGTCCCTGCCCTTTCTCAGATGTTCTTTTGGAGATGAAAAGTGCCTCAGTAGTTGTTTCCTTCCCATCTCAGTTCCTCTCTAATAGGAAATGGCTCAGTTGTAGAAGACTTCAGGAGGGATGTCAAACTAGAGTCAGAAACGTAAGATCCCCTGTGTCTTTATTTGCCAATTACCAACTACTACAACACCGAACCAACTTCTAGGCTCACTTCATTAAACTCAGCTTGTTATATGGAAGTATTTTTATGAAAAGTAGTAGAGGCACAGATATTTTTCTGTTATCACTGTCATTTTAAGACAAATCTTAGTGCAAGTTTTTCTTCCCTCTCCTGAAGAGGAAATGAATAAATACAACTGCCCTTCTAGATGGATTTTCCTCAGGCAGCAAACCTAGACTTCCTGCACCAAAATGTCTAAGCATCACTACCTCATATGAAAGGACCCAAACTATTAAATGGATGAGAAGCAATAGCAGATTCAAGCCTCCATGCACATATAATTGGGACAAAGAGCCACACGAGTAAGGATTACACATGCATGCATAATAATATGTTCACCCAGCGATTACCGTGGAGAAAGCGCTGCTCATCTAGATCTGTTACAGCTACTGTGCACGCACACAAAGCATTTACACTCTGCCTTATTGATGAACAGGAATGGAGCAACCTTTTTTTTTTTTTTAAAAAAAAAATCACTGAAGAGGACAAAAAAAGCATATGCTAAGGTATGATTGACAGCCGCCATAATGGACTGTCATGTCAAAAGAACTGCCTTGCTAATTCTCTTACATAATGAGCTAGATGCTAGGCTCTCCTCGCAAGTTTGATTGTGCACCCTTCCATCAATCTTACCGACATCTTGGCATCTAAAATATAGCAAAACCACTTAACAAGGGCTCTTTAAACAGGCAAGAGGAGGGATGTCTCTGTGTATTAAATGTGATGTGGAGGTTGCTATGGTAAATTTGAGCATGTGAACGTTGCAGTCCAAAATTCCACACTGGTGGCTAGAGCCGAGGCTAGCCATGCCTCCAGGTTCTTTAAGCGTACTTGGATTGCATTATTTAAAGAATGGAAAGAATATGGTTCTGGTGCCACTTCCAGGAAAAAAAGAGTGCCTTTCTCTAATCCTCTCTTTTGACATGTGCAGATCCCTGGGGTGTTGGTGAGGAGTATCTGAAATGGATTCTAGTATGCTCTCTCTGCAGCTTTCAAATATGGGGCTCCATCCCCAGACTCCTTCAGTAACCAGGACTGGAAATATGTATGTATTTCTCTTTCTCTCATTTTTTTTCCACTTCGTCTGGTTGTCACAGTTACATAATGCTGCCAGTTGTAATCGCAGCTCAATGGCGTTGTTAGGCAACTCGGTTAGCTTTATTTATTGAAATGAAAATTGCCATATAGGTGTCGATTATCTGCCCTAGAGTTCTGACGATTATGGCTTTAACTATTGGTAATTCCTTTATTACCAGTGCTCTGACTTCCCATTTTGCCTGCTAAATTTATAATCCACAGAGCCCCTTCAGCTGTGAACTGCTCCCTCCCAAGCAATTGTAGATTAATTGCCAGCTCCACCCCTGGGCCCTGTAGTGGAAGGGGATTGAACTGCACATCATCATGTGAAGTTTAGTTTGTAAACATTTACTAGGATTTACTGTTCTCTGGGTTATTTCATGTTTTTCTTTTAGAAAAAGTTCCACGGGAAACCTACTGGTTCCCCAGCTTCACAGTGACATTTCTTAGATCTGTTTTGTTAGTACTGCTCATTTATGATTGCAAAAGACACCAAAATGAGTAACATACTACAAGCTAACTTGTATTTCCACCATAGCCCAACACCTCAGGAGCATACAGAAACCACTATCATTATGCCTACTATTTTATTCAGTGACTTCGGAGCTGTTTATTCAGAGATATTATTGTTTCTACTTCTTCCATTTCTCTATTTCTTCTTGCTCACATATATCAACTTTAAGCACCAGTTTAGTCTATGGTCTCTATATCTGCCTTTTCCTTTTGGTCAAGGGACTACAACATTCCCTTCCACAAAGAATAATTTTTTGCATCCATGAGTCCATTGTTCTCACTTTGCAAAATCAAACTCTCTGGCAGACAAGTCCTGCTCTGGCTGAGCACAAACGCTGATCTGGCTGTTCAGTATGGCCCTCACAACTGGAGTTCTCATCAATCTCCCCCAAACTTCCCTCTTTCTAGCACTTGGTTGGTTTTGGCTTCCAGGCTTTTGTGTGATTACCGCTCAACACAAGAGCTTTCTGTATGTTTCTGTTTGAACATGTTTAACAGGACTTTTAACTTCCTTCAATTTGGCAACGTTTTCCTAAGGCGTCCCAGTGGCTCCAAAGATCAACCCCCTTCTGCATTCAGCAGCTCTGGAAACTATAGCACCAATCCAGTCTCACTCAGCCAACCTCCACGGTATTCACCATCAAACAACAGCCCACAGAGAAGCCATTTGATACCCAAAGCATCATTTCCTTTCTCAAACAACTTTCATTACAATACTTGGTTTGCTAAAGCTTTGTGCTCACCTCATACTCCCCATCATTCCTCTTTGCAGTTCTGGGCTCCTCCAGTGCTCTGCTTTGCTCCCCTCTCGTTCTGCCTTTCTCCCACCATCGCACAGCTGAAGCCTCTTTTCCAGGCAGCATCCAGCAGCCCTCAAAAACGTTGCCTCCCTGCAGGACCCTCCCTTATTTGTCACAGTTGTTGCTAAACTAATGCCCTGAGTGTTCAATTAGTAGAATTGCACCAAGGTGTTTAAAAGCTTGTGGCTGTATCTTGTAAGTTTGGGGGGGCAGAAGTGACTTTCTGAAAGCCCAAAGAGGGAATGTTATTGACTCAGTTTTTTTAACATAAAACTTCATTTTGTATTATGCTGTCCATTGTTTCCTTGACACCTCTGATAAACATTTTGCTAGTGTTTCTGTGTGGATTTTTCAGAGCTGTATGGCTGAACCCATTCAGTTCACTTAGGAACACATTCACTTTATCAGCAAGTTACCATCTTCTTTGCTAAGAGATTCATCCTCTGGGATCCTAAATCCTGCTCCAGACAATCTAATGCGCAACAGAAGGCTTGTCCATCCTGCAGATAGCAGTTCAATATGGGTGAGATATTTGCATAGGCACTGGGAGTGGAATTTGGGGTGGGGAGAATATTTATGTGATGAAAGCATGTGTCAAGGATGCTGTTCAGCTCCTGATTCTGTCTGTCAGGCTTTCTCGGTGATCTTGGACACCTTGCTTTATTCCTAGATGACTCAACTTCCTAGCTGTAAAATAATGAGGATAATAATCCCTTTGGAATGACCAGTGCTCATGGGGTTGTGAGGAAAGAGCTATAGATGGGTAAGTAAGTAGAAAGATAAAAAGATTTTTGCTCTTATAGGTTGGAGTAGGTTTTTTTCCCACCTACCCCTCTTCAGTGTACTTGAAAGTGAAAAGGGATTATGTTTCTCAGTGGGCCAGGTTGTCTCAGAGAGAGCATTTCTCCATTTTTTAAAAAATATCTCTCATCTAAATTGTCGTTCAGGGAATCTTTTTTTTTTTCCCCACTTGTGTATCTGTTCTACTTCTAGCTTTGTTATCCTAAGTTCAAAAACATTTCAACTCACTATTCAGATAGTTTTGTGTTTCAGAACTCCAGACATCAGCAGTATGTGACTTGTAACATGACATTTAATATATTTTTACATGTACGTTTGCTCTGTGGGGCTTTTAAAATTGCTTCTAGTAAGGGCAATCTCTTAAGAAAAAAAAACTTCCATGGCTATCTTGCTTTGCGTTAGCATGTAAAACCACCTCTCCTCTTCCTTGCAATTCTGTGGTTTCTTCTATGACAGTACAGATTAATGGATGTATTTTTTTGTTTCTCGGAAAGATCTAATCATAGCATGGGAAGAGAAGAGAAGCCAGTGAGAATCGTCTATCAGCCAGCTCTCCCTAGATCAAATGCTCTCTGTTAGGGAACATCTGCCTTAAAAGATACCACCTGTTCATAAAACAATACCAATAATAAAGTGCTCCTATGTCAAATATTGCAAGGAATGTTTGAAAGTTCAACACAATTGTTCCTTGTAAAGTAACCAAGTTATAAGTTTAAGTGGAAAATAACATTCAAAAGCCAAAGCTAGTGCATCTGCCTCTGTGATATTGGTATGACAGGATGGTGCATGTACAGCCAAGAGCACATTATAACATTTGATATTTTTAATCAAATCCCATTTTAAGGTGTGATGTGTTTTACTCCACTAAAGGTCATTTTAGTTACAGTAGCATTAAGGGTTTTCAATAAAACATTTTAAATGCCAGTTATATAACCGCTTTTAAAACATTTAACAGCCACATTGGTTACATGACCTGAGACAAAGGATATTTTCTCAGCACTTTGATATATTGTGGCTAGATTATCCTTATGGGAACGTTCAGTTCCATAATGGCCTCAGGTCATCCCATAATATGTGGCGTAGGATTTTTTTTTCACCAAAACAATAATTGCTAATGAAGCCAGTGGTGATGGAAGTTCAATGACATGGCAGAGGATAGAGACGGCAGTCAATAATAGCAGCAGACACTGTCCAGTACAAGAAGTTCATCAGTGCTATTCAAGGACACGAAGATGTAGCAATAAGGAATGAACACACACTGATCTGTGTCGTAGCGCTGCATAAAGTAAAATAACTCAGGTAAACAGAACTTCTTTCCTCCGCTACATCTTGAAGAGCATTGCACCATTAAAATATGATCTTATGCAGAATATATAGGATATAATTTCAGGATCTCATACCCAGGTATACCTGGGCACATATAGAATTATACCATTCCATACCCCTCCTGTAATCTTGGGAGAAGGGACTGCTGTGAGGCGAACAAGCCCCATTTGATGTACAAGAATTTTACGCCAGATCTTGTCATTGAGGGTAGACAGCTATTTCCTGATAGATTCTCTATCAAAAATTATCACTGGAGCAGCATTTTCAGCTGTGGCATCTCCCCTGCCAGCACTCAGATTCTGGATCTCATTCCCAGACCCAGCAACCTTTTTTGACTCAGAAGCAAGACTCCATATGACAGATCACCATGAGCCAGTCAACAGGACATACTCCATTTCTCTCAGTTTTTTCGTACTTATCTTTTTAGATTCAGGGTTCTTATGGTTAAAGCCACCTATTCATTTGTGATCCTGGACTGTGTAGCATGGCTGGGGTTGGCCATGCTTCGAGACTTCTACCTTCTCAAGCCAAAGCAAGCAGCTCTTGTCTGGCAAACTACTACCAAAAGCAAAAAAAAAAAAGCCCAAAAATTAAAAAATTCAGGAGCAAGCTTTCTTAAGCTTCCTTTTTTAAAAATAAAAATAAAATACTTGCTCCAAAAAATAAATAAAAATTGTGTATCATGTATTTTCTCTTGCTTTCAGCAGCAGGTACTAGGTGACCTTTCGAGGACCTCTCTAGCCTGAATTATTCTAAGAAAATGTGTATATTTCTTGAAAAGAAATATAAGCAAAAGACACAGTGACAATCCTTTTTCACAGCTCCTAAGCATCATGTCTTTCTCAGTGACTTCAGGTCATAATGAAATTAAGAAGTCACTGTGTTTCAGAATAATATCTTCCACAGCCAATTTTATCGTAAGCCAATGAAATAAATGTTTCCAAAGTGAACAGCTGGCATCTCTTTTCATAAAAGATTCCCTTTTAAAACACTATTTCCAAACAATATTACAGTGGCTCCATTCACATGGCTGTAGTTAAGACTGTGTCAATACTTCTCTTATAAACCTTGTTTTTCAAGGGTTTATAACTTTACAGCTGAGCCATAATTAGCTGGGATTTGAGTTACAGCACAAGAGTTCAGTCTGTCTGTGTGGACATTTTTGCTAATATTAATAAAATCAGTTTTAAATCATAGAATAGTAAAACATAGTACTTTATATGCATAAAAAGGATTCTTGAGCATTAAACAGCTTTGATTTTAAAAAAGGAATTTTGGAAAGTGATTATAACATGATCTCCATATTTTTTGTCCTTTAAAAGAAAAAGAGCAAAAAGATTGCATTAGAAACTCAGTTTGACAAACGTATGGAAATTAGAAATTAAAGTTGATGGTCTCTCCTTAATTTATATTGTTATGAAGAACAGGCACAATGGTCTCATTAAAAGGCACAGAATCAACAAAAGGTCATATTCTGTGGATTTTCTCAGTTCTTACTTTAGTCTTGCTGCCACGTGAGCATAGTTTTTAGTACCTGATATCATTTTGTTTGAGTATTTTATGACGTTACCAATTTGTACCCTGCCTGTGGTTTTATGATAGCTTCAGTCTTAGCTATTAGCCCATCTTTTTGCACTCGTTGTTTCCAGTGGCATTCTTAATTACAATGCAAAATGAACACCTCCTGTTTCTCATTCCAGTCATACTAAATGTACTCTATGGTGAGCCCAACTCACCCTTTGAGCACGAGTCAGCTCTTGTTTCTATTCATGGACCTCTTCTGACTGCATGAGGATTTCATGCCAAGAAAAGCCATATTTAGTTCACTTGCTGTAAACCTTAATGGTAACGTCTACTGGATATCTCAAAGGAGCTAATCAAGTCTCATGAAATGAGGCTGTGAGTAATCAATGTCTTTATGCAGAACCTAATTTGTTCATAAAAACTTGCCCTTAGTATCATAAATTATTCTGAAAAAATACACATAATGAGAAAATGGAAAAGATATGCCAAAGTTGGTTACACAAAATATCTTTTTCTAGTAGGTATAAACTGTTAGAAAAGAAATAAATATGATGATGTAGAAAGGCAGTAGTTCAACAAAGCCCTAGGATGGCTGCTTTCCACGAACTTCATTCCTTCATTTTACCCCTCCTCTGTGGTTTTGCTTTGGACTTCAATCTCCTCCTCTCTCCTGTGACAATTTCCATGTCAGAGTCTCATGACCACTGTAAAACCCTGATCTTCCTAACCTTTAAGTTTCCATATTTATCTGTCCCACAGTGATCATATTTGAATCATTCCTTTTCATGCAGACCTTCGGCTCATGTGCAAAACTGCTGGGTGCTCTTTTCTAAACCAAACTGAAGACTCATCCAGAAAGGCAGGCACTGTCTGTGACAGACTCACCTGAGACCAGCACAGATTCAGAGAACTATATATTGATGTCAAAACCTTTATTATGGCCAGAAAAATAACGGTTCAAGAAAACCTATGATCTGGTTCTCCACAGTGCAACTGGTTCTGTTTCTAACTGGTTCTGTTCCTGTTGCACTCTGAGACTTCTCATCTTAAGAAAGCCTAAATGGCTTACTAGATCTTAAGCTCAAAGGGAAGTCTAGCTTATGTTTTTTATAATTTCTTCTGCCTTCCCTCTCTTCTCCCTGCCACTCAGCTGAGCTAGTGTGCACCCAAAGGCCTTACGGTCCTAAAAGACCAAGAAGTAAATAGTGAGAAAATACTTCCAGTCACATACAGGATGGGTATAACCAAGGACCTCATTCACATTCAGAACTGACCCTCTGCATTAGTAAAACTGCATCATGCTCCTTCCCCTTTCTTCCCCCTGCTATGAAGGCACCGTCAGTGTTTTCCTCCTTCCTCCCTTACCAGTTAGTTCTTCATACAGCCTGAGTTTGGTAACATAATCGTCGTTAAGGTAGGAGACTTTCCCTAAATAGAAGGATAATTGGGGTGATTTAGAAAGATGCCTATTTTAGCTTAGTATGTTATCTCCAATGATGCTGAACAGAGCTAAAAGGATAGAATTTCACCTCGGCGTTACAACATTGTGGAAACAAACATGAATCTTGTTAGAGTGCAAACAGCAACCACAGAGCTCTCCTTGTTATCCTTGCTGACTGATCTGTATGATAATTGCAGGCTAGGATGACTGTATCCCTCTCAGTCCAGAGTTAACTGTATTATACACTCAGAAGCCTTGCTGAATTCTGTGGCCATCACCCTGCACAAAACCATGAAGTTAAAATTGTTTCTTCGAATTCAAATGGGATCAATACCTCTCAGGAGACAGATGGGGTTTTCTTTTCTACACTGAAAAAAGAATCAGTGTCTGGAGTTCTGGCTCAAAGTATTCATTCAGCTACAGAACAACACCAGGAAAATTCAGCAGAGAGTGGGCACCTGCTCTTTTCCTTGATCAGCCCTGGATCTTAGAATTTGATGTTTTATATAAAGGGAGCTTGCTGTTGCTCTTGCATGCTGCTTTTAAAACTACACAGACTGGCTCAGGCAAGAAGGGCATGTTTATTCTTTTTTGGAGCTTTTTCATTTTTACTTGTAGCTGAATCCTCTAGGTCAATTGTATCTGCAGGGGTGGGAGAGGAATTTAATTGCTTTTACTTCCTACCTTCATCTCAGGGTGACCAGTCCATTAATAATGCACAGGAAGCAACTAGGAAATGCATGGTAGATTAGGGATTAATTGATATTTGGAAAGATTTCAATCCACATTTGAAGGAAAAGGTTACGCACTGTAGTCCCGCTCTAGTTATTATTTGCATTTTATTGTTTTATTATTTCTTAGAGACTTGTTTCTTCTGGTTTTAGATCTCTTTTCCCCTTTCCTTGGCCAGTCAGGCTTTTACAAAATTTTCCTTGTTTGTTTCTTGCTAGAGATGTTTGTTTCATTTCTGATACATCCCACCCATATCAAATAAATACATACATTTTCCATTAAATAGGGGGGGGGGGGGGGGTTTGTGTT
>JAOTQQ010000063.1:8166094-8247541 GCA_026546715.1 Gallinago undulata | reverse complement strand
GGTGGGGTGGGGTGTCTGCACTGACACCACCCACAGTTCCTTTATGAACAATTTGACTTTCCAAAACATTATTGATTTCTATGTTTGGAAGTTGCAAGATTAATAGCTTTAGAGGCAAAAGTCCTTCAATTCTTTCACTGAATAGGTGCTGCAAGCTTGCTTCAACGCCTGCTGATGGGCTTCAGCACATCACTCTTAGTAAGGAACATAAGCAAGGCACTCCTCAAATCAACAAGGCACTAAAATACAGGAAACAGATGGGTAATTCCAATGATGTCAGGGCAGGAAGGTATGATTTAGGTGGTTTGAAAATGACAAGCCTGACACCATGACTTGTTTTGCCTGTGTCGCCCCACAGAAATGACAATGGCTTCAGTGATTCTTTTAGCAGCTTTAAAGGCTGCAGAACAGCTAATATTGACACCCATAAAACCAGTAGCTACTGGTAGCAGAACTTGACTCTAGCTGTTGGGAGCAAGCAACAAAGGAAAAGAACAGAAGACCCAATAGAAAAGATATATTAGATTCTTTTAAGACCTTGAGAAATTCACCATCTTTTCACAATGCCGCTTACATTAAAAATAAAGTTAGGAATATAACATAAATGTCCAGTTACAAGCACTTGGATAATGTTAGGTGAATTGGACAAAGACCTTTTCAGGACCCCTGGTGTTACAGCAGCTTTTATGATGGTATTTGAATTTGAGAGTAATGGAATCTCTAAGCAGCTAAAGCCAGACAATTTGGAAGAGTTTCAAGTCTGCTAAATGCACACCACAGAGAGACACTGACAACTGTAAAATTTGAGTGGTCATGTCAATTTAGTATTAAAATGTCAAAGGAGAGGTAGACCTGCATTTTATGTATTGTACCATGAAGTATTTGGAACACTGATGATGGAAACACTTAAGTTCTTTTCTAATAACGTGCCACTCTGGAAGCAGAGCTAGACTAGTTGCAAAAGTGAATTAAGATACAATTTGTGAGTAAAGAAACAGTGATGATAATTGATTTGGGATTAGAGAAGTTCACCTCCCTGTCACACAGAGGTAGTAAATTTCACTTCATAAGTGGCTTTCATAGTTCTAACAGTGAGTGTTTTGCACCCCAAATGCAGTTCTTTTTTTCATCTTTGATGGACTAAGAGATGGGGAAAGTCACTGAAATATAAGATGTAGCTCAAGAAGATGCCCTGGAGGAATCTTTGCTCACCTCACACACCGTGGTGATAACAGCTGCTGAAAATGCCACCTTCTTTTTTTCCACTGGATAACTCAATCCAGACCTCAATTTTATTCAAATATCCACTGCCTAATGAGTAAGAACAGTAAGAAGCATATTTTATATTACAGTATTAAATTAAAAATGTATGCTATTTACAACTAGTGTTAAGAGCTGTTTTCAAATCCCTTTAGTATTTTTCATCCATAGAGCTATTTGGGGAATTTTGCTAATTCTGGTTTTATTAACATATTTGGTGAAGGTTATCTGAGTTTCATCTCTCAATCAGGAGACATTGCAAGCACTATTTGCTGATTTATCTGCTTTGACTGATTAAATAAATGAAGAAAGAATTGTAAACTGTAGTGGTGTCACAATGGGGTAGTTATGCTTTATTTTAATTAAAATCAGAGTCTAAAAAAATATTTTATTCAGTGGCTATTTACCTGGGCACTCTTGGCCTAGTTTCTTCAGGTACCTAGAGATTCTGCTGAAGTCTTCATTTGCACAATCTGCCAAATCCGCAGACCTGCATTCTGTGTACAGCTCAGGCTGCAGCCACATTTTCAGCCAAAATAATCTGAATTCACTGGTCACAAGCATTTGTGTATGGCCTGTATTGCCTTTATATGAACCTGCTCCTTCTACCTCTGCTCTGCTTTCCACAACATGCAGGCTCTGCAACTCACTGTGGTTGCCAAGCTCCCCCTGCACATTTGAGGAAAGAAGGAAAGCTCCATCAAACGTCCTTTTTTGTCTTTCCACCTAATCCCTGCAGGAGCCTGGAGACAGTCGTGTATAAGTCTCTGGCCCCAGTCAGCTTTTTGTCAAAGAAGAATGACCAAGAATCACAAAAAAATAGTGAAACTTTTGAAATCATCACAGCGCAAAGCAACACAAGTTCTTTCGAACTAGGAAATCAAAACTTAAATAGCATTAACTTACCTTTGGTGAAATTCCCAGCTACATGGCTTATGGCTGTGCCCATGTTCTTAGCTGTGCCCAATCCCTCGGGGTTCTGCTGGAGGAAGTGAGGCTTCTTGTAATTACCAATCAAATAAATATGTGGTTCTATCATCGCTTATATTCCATTTTAGTTGGCAACAATTTCATCACTCTCAAAACAGTTACATATTGCCTTGGAGACCAACAGGTTACCTGGATGTTGCTAGGATGCACCATTTGCCCGATTCTCTCTCCTTTTTCTCAGCCATATTACCCACTCCCTGCACTGTTAAACCATTTGGCCATTGCCCAGGGTACCTTTATGCTGAGAAGTCCTTAAGTAGCCATTTGGAAAGTCAGTTTAAGGCAGCGGGACTCAGAAAATAATGGAAGTCTATCTCTATTTCTAATCAATATAGAATTGGAAGAGACTTTTAACATATTATTCTGATATATGTTTATTTACTATGGGCAGGGATACCATACCATCATCCTATCTACCTTACAAGCATTCTTTCTCATCATGTATTGTGCTTGAAATGCTGAACAGTTGATATATGCATATGCATTTATTTTCTCTAGATGGCCTGTGTTGGTCTTTTGTGGGAAATGTTGCAAACAGACCACAAAAGAAGTTGATGTAAAGCTGAGAAAAGCAGACATATAGGGTTATGTATGGATAAATTGAGAAAGGATGTGAAAGATAGAAAATACCTACTATCTAAACTTATAGACAGCCAATGCAGCTCCTGTGATTTAATTGTGTTAACGTCAGTGGAGAACAGCTGCAGTTGGGAAGCCCTCATTGGTACAGAGCAGCAAAGGGAAACAGAGTGAAGAAACTTGAATGAACTGGGTTGAAAAAATAGTAGCCCAGCAACCCTTTCCGTCCTAATCATAATGTTTTAATACAACAGAATAAAGTGGCATATAAAAAGCTAATATGCATTTTCTTCAAGGACTTGTTGAAAACTATAATACAGTAGCTTTGCAATTTACTAGTAATATGTACACAATGTAAAAGATCAGGAGCAGAGAGTACTATCACTACATTTAGAGATAATGCTGCTTTTCTTTCATAGGCTTGATATAAACTTTGATTACATAGCATTTCTTTAATTTGCTGCTATTCAAGAAAACCCTTAGAGCACTGCAGCGAGCAATGCCTCTCTTTTACATTTGCATTTTTTAATTTGCATTTTTTAATTTCCCAGACCACAGCTCCACACCTACACAGGCTTCCCCTGTGGGAGGGAAGAGAATATTTTTCAGTATGAATGATACTGTTTCTTTTCTCAAATAGCTGTAGTTATTAATTCCAGAGATTTACAAAAATCACTTTGCTACTGTGTGTGTGGAGTTTTTTTCTAACTAACATCAGCTGCCAATCTATTGCTCCACTGGTACTCATTTTAAATAGGGCAGCCAAGCAAAAAGTTCAGGCTGCTGCAATGAGGAGCTGCCACTCTCAGTAGCCTGCTCCTGCATTCCTTGCATTCCCCAAAATGCCCTGAGTTCAGGAGGAGTTCGGTGCTTTTAAAGGAAGAGCCATTATGTCCATAATACATCAAGCCCCCCATGGCACACTAATGACAAGAATCTAGACCAAGCTACCCAGCACAGCAGACCTTAGGATCTCCTATTTACTAACTATCAGGCATCAGTTTAGTAGGTACCTTTAAAACACGTACTAAACCCCACCTTGTAGGGTATTTGCCTGCTACTGGCAGATCAGCATTTTAAACCCTACTCTGCCTCACTTGGATAGGGACCTCAATACGGATCTCTTCCATCTCTTAAGAGCATCTGGCTCTTCTTTCTCTCAACAGGAAAGTTACAAGAGGAAGATCCTGTAAATCAACAGTTATATCACTCACATGGCAGATGACAAAGTCAGGACATCTAATCAAGTAATTCTTTCAACCACTGGTAGTTTACTGGGTATGAAAATTGGAGCAGTGTCACTGAAAGAGCCCACAGCACTCAAAAACATTGGTGTGCAGAGCCCTTTCTGCGGTACAGGAGACCTAAATTTAATTCCATATGCCAGGTTCGGCAGAGGAACATTTAGCTTCCCATTTCCTAGAAGATGCCCAATTAACAGAAGTAAAAATAAATGGTCTCTCCCTCATTCTGTTTTATTAGGGAAGGGTCAACTTATTTTGGGTACCTACCTCCAGAGAAATTTCAGAATCCCAGGTGGCACTCAGAGGCCAGAATGAAAGGCTGTCCTTCCCCGGGGCATCTTCCCCTGACTCCCTCCCTCCCCTTCAGTACACTGGTTCCTGGGAATGTCATCACTAAATGCTCAGCCTGCCTCCTGCTTTGCAGGCAGAGTCTGTGCCTGGGGGGTTTTCTAATGCAGAGTCTTTTCTCTTAAAAACCTGGGGTGTGTAATTTGAGGCGTGACATAAAGAGGGAAGGCAACAAGCAAAATTAGATGTGGAAAAGAGATGGCAACAGCAGGGCAATAGCTTTGTTCAGGAATTTTAGCCAAGTTGTAATGACTGTCTCTTGGGGAGTGACTGTCTCCAGAACAACTCCATTCAGAGGCTGAGGCAACAAAATAATTTACTTGACTTTCTCTATCCAGGACCTTGCAAAAGAAAATTTACAAACACAGCATGTCTTCCCAAGACTGAACATTTGCTCACATAATAAGGTGGGAAAAAAAGAACTTGGAAGACTTTATATAACAGCACCATCTCATGACACCTGCCATAACAATATTTTATTTGTCAGTCTTTTCTCATCCTATGTCTCTTGAAGCCTGACTAGGTGACTGCATCAAAGGGAAGGAGTAATAGTATCATTTCAGATAAAAGACAAAGAGAGAAGTATGCTGTACACAATCTGCCCATCATGTCACCTCACAGTTACATTAACCAAACAGGCAACACTTCTATGAAAAATATATAGCCATATAATTTGGCAATCCATGTAAACTAGAGCTTCTTCTCAGGTATGTAAAAAATGCTCCATTCTTACATGGTACCTATAATTCAAAATGCTTTACACAGATTAATTAATGTAACATACTTTATGCACAACAATACACCGAGGCAGAGAAAGAAATAAATGACAAAGCACAAAGTTCAATAGACACGGGAAGTGGCAAAGCCATAAACAACTCCTGGACTCCAGAATTAAGAAAATAAGAGCTATTCTAATGCAACTATTTCTTTTCCTAAAGTATGTGTTTCAGGCAGCAAGTTCTGCTGTGCACAGCTTCAAACACAAGTACTGAGCTGAATAAATAATATTAACCATAATCCCACTACCATGTCCTAAACCACTAAATCTGTTGAAATTTTAAACCTTTGTATTTAACTGACTTTGGTAAAGATAATTCTGAAAGCTGCACTGCCTTGGTACTACTAATTAATATATAATAATAATAATGAGTAATAATGCTGTTCTAATAAGGATTTAATCCTACAGATCATTTTTATGAAAGCACCTTGATAATAATTATTATTTATTCTTACAGTGCATTTTTCATGCTAGCAACATCAAGTACCATGATGATTAAAAGCTAAAGAAATTGAGAGATACATAAAATAACAAGCTTATCAGACTGCCAATGTGCAGATCTTATTAAATAAACATTAACAAAAAATAAAGCTGTAAAGGAGGTTCTCTTGGGAGAAGAGAAAAATAAAAAATAAACAAAAAAAACCCCTTGAGGCTATGTCAGCAGGATTGAATTGACCTGTGTATCAATGTCATTTCTATTGTCACTCCAGCAAACAAAATAAAATAATAAATAGCACTTAGTGAACAGTGGACTAGGTTGTCAGCTGGTATAAACAGGTGCATCGGCATTAATCTAAAGCAGCTGTGCATCTGGGCCTATGATTTCAAACGGCTGCATAAACATAAGAAAATACCTAATACGTCTTGTCCACGGTGACTTCAATACACAGCAGAGGAAGGATACGTACTGTCAATGCACACACACTCTGGTGATATATATATATAAATATATCTGTGAGCTACTTAGCTGGATTAGGCACACTGAGATCTGCTCAGGGTTTTTTTTGCCTGCAGAGCCTGGGATTTAAATTCAGTAGAGGTGCCTCTTGACTTCCTCCTCTCATCTTCCCACTTCTGCAGGTTAAACCAAAGGCTTTGGTATGACCCAAGTTAGATTTCCATTGATATTCACAGTGGGCTGATAGAAAGAATTCACCTGGTTCAAAAAAAATCCCCATAAGGGGGACTTTAGCCTACAAAAAGCAAATGCTGTACAAAGCATTGCATAGGCAGCATTTTGCCAAAATAGCTTAGAAAGGAATTGACCTGGGCTGGCATGATTTAGAGTGGCAAAAGAAATCTTTTGCAGGATGGCTTCTGTAATTAGAAAGCTTGGTAAGCAATACAGGTCATTTTTAGACACAGAACTTGATCCTTCTCAAGAAGCTTTTTCGGGTTTGGCTTCCCTAGCAAAGTCTTGGTAGTACAGACCAACCTTAAGAGACATATTCAATAGCAAAGACCTCCCATGGAAGTAGAAATTACTAGGGAGTGAGTAACTTTCTACTTAAAAAAGTCCCATGACTTTGTTCCTGTCTGGCGCAGATCACTCCAGTAGCAAGACGAAACCAGAAAGAAATGGATTAGAGGATACACAAGACAGGAGAGAAGTCCCCAGGTGGAGGTTTTCTGAGACATCAGATACAGATGGAAACCATCCACAGTGACTTGCTGATGGGCCCCACAGCATTGGCCACACACTGGCATCAGCACAGTGGAGAAGGGAGCACTGGGGTTTGTAAGAAGTTACTTGGGAATATCCAAACCTGGCCGGGGAGAAAGGGAGAGAGGGGTGAGTCTTTGGAAGAAAAGCTGAACTTACTGCAGGTGAATTCTGCAATTCTTCCTCTTCATAATCATATCATACAGAGAAAGATATAAAGGAACAAAAAAAAAGATTCCAGGTAAACAGAAGCCCTCTGATAAAACAGAAGCCCAGCCCATGGTCAGAGAAACTACATGATGGTAAGAAACAGCTTGTGTGTTTTGAATACACACTACATAAATACTGTCTGAGGTTCATGGAAGTACTGAATGGAACCAACTATCTCTTTGTTATGGAGATGAACAATATTTCATTCCAAATAAATATCAAGAGTGGCCTCCAGCAACAGAAAACAAATCTAAAGAGGAAGAGATCTCAGCAGATCTAATACAGGCTTTCTACACTGCTGGTCGATCCTTCTCCAAACTAATTTGTGAACAGAGAACAAAGGGCTGGATGTTTCTCCTGAATACAAAGTCATAAAATATAATCAGGCTATTACCTAGGTAAGAACTGCGAGGAAGATACAGTGCTCCACAATGAATTCCTAGTGTTATCTGTGATAAGTAGAGACAATAGAAATCAGTGGGAAAATTTGGCATGCAGTGATTTCCTTCCCTGGGCCTCCTGCAATTTGCAGAACTCTGCAGAATTTCTTGGGCTGCTGGGTCAGCTTTCTCTTTTGCTGAAATATACTTGGATTTCAACGCTAACTTCCAATGCTACAAAAGGAGGGTAGTTATAAAAGGTTGATTTGCAAAAATATTTATAAATTCTGTAGCTTTCTATTTTTAGGTGTTCAATTTAAGGCTTCTGGTGGCTGCAGACATCTGTCTTGTCAAAGATTTCTCTGTGGTGTTAACAGAAGTGAAGCTGAACTGAAGACTTAGATTCATCATGAAGTGGGAACTGGGACTTCGATTCTAGAGAAAATAGAACCCAGAGGAAAATCATAAACACACACATTTTCTTTGCATGAGGATGTTTCTATTATCCCTAGGATTATCAAATAAATCTTGAAATAATCACATGAGCCAATTTGTGCAGCAGTGGAAATAAATAGGAGTTTTGTTAGGGCCTTCCAGTCGGATCAAGACAGAGCCTGTCTGTAGTCAGTAAGAGTTCTTAGGGCATCCACAGGCTTGTCTGTCTGTTGAACTCAGTTGATGTTGCTCAGCCTGATATGAACTTCTGAGGCTTGTGTTCCCTTTCTCTTTGCCCACGTTTCAACAATATATAGTCTACTAGCCATACTTAAAGACACACTCTTGGTTAATGGTCCACTGGTCAGTGTGTCAATGTGCTCTCTCTCCACATTCTTTTTCATTTCATTTCAATATACATCAGAATATCATCTGAAGCAAAATTAAAGTTACCAGAAGCCCATTTGCTCAATGTTTGGGCTAGGAGACCAAAAAGTCCCAGACCTGAAAGGGAAACTTTTTCCTTGAAGGATTACTCCAGGTAACCTTGTCACAAAGGCTGGTGATGCCATGCACAAAGCAAGGATCGTGCAAGACTTCTCCTGGCGTCTCACCAACACCACATTTGAACAACAGACCAAAATCCAAAAGAGGGAGGAAAAGCCTGCATGTAGGTCAGTGGGATGATCAGGATGCGACATGCGATAGGGGTGTGTTGTGTTAGGTATGACAATTCCAATAGCTAGGGGAAGGCTTTAGAACAGCAGCGTCCAAAAATGTGATTATTCAGGCTATGAAGGACAGGAAGTGCTGGGAAGTTCTGGGGTACATCAAAAGATCTTAAAGAATAGCAACTAGCAATGCTTTTCAGAAAACTCACCCTGCTCAAGGGAAAGCAGGTATGAGAGAATCAGATTTTTAACAGGTCTTCTTCAGTCAACTCAGAAAAATTAAAGCAATGGGACGAATCACAGTTACAGTCTGTACACGCTGGCACTGCCCAAAGGATCAGGGAATGAATTTTCATCAACAACAGGTATACCCTGACTGAAAATACCAGTGCAGAGCTAATTCATCGGTTAGAATTTGGAATCCATATTGGGGTGTAACAAAGGCTGTGAGGGACTAAAGGAAGGCCTATTTCATGAGGTAAGGAGTATTTTCCTACATCAGCAAGGTACCTGCCGTCAGCCCAGGATTGCATGGATGATAAAATTAAGCTGAAAAATGAGCTGGTAAAATCTGGGAGAACAGCTTCTCATCTTGGATCCAATTTGATTTGCATACTGTAGCTTCTGTTAAACAGAAAATTCATCCTAGGATATAAAATATCATTTTGTTCTTAAGGTTTCCATTTTTCCTTTTCTATAAGGTTCAAATGAATCTTTTGCTCATGTTATTTTGCTCATACCATACTTGAAAGCACTAAAAAGTGAACTGTTTGTTTATCCTCAGGGCAGGTGCTCTGTAGATTATCACAGTCAAGCTTTGTTGTTCTGCATTACAAAGTCTTCAACCTTGACCTAAGAGTACAATTGTTTCCTATTTCCTCACCCCCCTAAAAAAAATGAAAAAATAAAGTGAAGACAGATAAATCATTCTTTATTCTAAGCCAGTGCTTTGTCTTGCTTTAGCATAGCCTTTACCATACAGACACATATACAAGTTTTCTAGTTTCCTTTTCTTGACTGTTACTCAATACTGAAGCTGGTCTGGGGTTGAAATCACTGTCTTAGCATGGGTAGAAAGTGAGAAGTGTAGACTCTCCTGGGGAATTCAGCAGTGTTAATTGCATGACTTGGCAATACTCAGGGGAAACCTTCCAGGTGACATGTAAGGAAATAACACACATATCTCACTTTAATATGAAGCGAACCGGAGTGCTCATCTCCCTGCACAATCTGTTGACAACTTTACCCTTACATTGAATAATGACACACAGGTGGAATTATCTTGTTCCATTAAGGATCTTTAGAAAAACATATATAACAGCAAAAGTCTGCAAAGGTGTTCTCCTCCCAGACAAATATTGTACAAATCCTAAATTCTGGAGTTATTTCAAAAAACTAAATCTAAAAAAAAGTACTATTTTTTTTCTATTTATTGGTGTGCAGGGAAAAGTAATACAGTAAATTACTGCTCCAGTCACCTGCCCTGGTATGATCTGGGATACAAGATAAAAACGCACACTGCAGCTCAAAGCAGGAGGTGCAAAGGTGACTTTTGAAATCCCCTGATCCCAAGCTAATTGCTAGAGAGTCCCAAAGCATAGGTTAGAGCAGCCTTCTGCATCAGCATCTAAACATGCCTTTTGTTCCAGTCCAAAGCCCATTAGGAACCATGCCCTAATACCACAGAAGTATTCTCTGGGAAATGAATTAATAGGTTCCAGAGCCACTTGCTTCATCAGCCCAGAGAAAGCCTTATTTAACTCTTTGCATAACTTCAGTCGTGATAGTTTTGACCGCCTCCTGTGAGAATATACCATACTGCTGTTATTCATAATTTAACAACCTTTCTATAATATCTAGTTAAAATATCCTCCTGACAATCAATGAGTGACTCTTATGATATCTGAGCCTGTGAAAGTTTCTGCTTTTTGTTCCTCTGCAGAAATTTAAAAGCTATAAACATTCATTAATCTCAGGAGGTGGTCTGTAGATGTCAAACTGTAACCAGTAATCTTGCAAAAATTTCCTCAGGCCCAAATGGACACTGCCTTGAAACTTCTGACAAGGTTGGTTAAATGGCTACAGCATAGATATATCCCAGATGTTCTTGTAGATGTTTGTCTGGACTAGTCACTAAGCTTTGATACGCACAGATACTTGGCATCAGATTACATTTTCTTAAAATTGTTACCAGTGGAAATTTGGTATTTATGAAAAACCTTTTTCCTATAAAGGCTGAAATGTGGCAATTATCAGTACATAGGGCCAGCAGGTCTACACAGAAGATTCATGTATGAACAAGGGAGATATTTATTGATCGTGAAAGACAAAACTATCTCCCTGCTTTTCCTGCAGTGTCAGAATGACAGACAGAACAATGGGTTTGATTCTGATCACATGAGGTTACGGCTTGCAGGAATGAGTGCAGGGGTATAAAAATGACATAGGGCTAAAAGCAGTCTGCAATAGATCTTGTGCTAAAACAAGACCTTTTTTGATCCTTGGATTTTCAAAGGAGTCAAAGATAGTTGGAACCTCCATTCCTACAAAATGTGAAAGTTAGATGTTTCATACTTGTAGGTTCCTTTGATAAAACCTGTGTTTTGTCCAAGTGGCAATAAAAAGAAAAAAAAACCTCTCTCTTTTTATACTTTGGCTATTCCATCTCCTTCTCCAGGAGGAACAATACTGCAAACCCACATAACTGGGTAGCTGGCAGCTGGGCACCAGTGTGCTCAACATTCTAACCCAGATATTATAAGCGAAAAGAGAGAAAACGTGTCAGGGAAATCTCCATCATCTGTACCATGTAACTTAAAATCAGAGGCCCCAAGTGTGTTACTTCTGAATTCTTGCAGGGTTACAGGCCTCCAAAATAAATCACCTCTGCCAATTGTGAAACAGCCTAGAGTATATATTGGAAACATTCACTATCTTTTAAAGTGACAGGTTAAAATCTCTAGTAACAAAGTTTTGCTCCTTTCTTTAAGCAATCTGTAATCAATTCCACTCACACTTGCAGTGAAGGATTTGAGTATTCTTCTGAAAATCTTCCAGCAAGCCACACCAGCCTGCTTCAGACTGATTCTGATCTTACTTGTACCAGCAAATAAGAAATGTACGTATACACAATACTTCAGTGCATATCCAAAATTAGGCTCCAGCTGCAGGCCTGCATACTTTTGTGCTAAGAAATCCTAAGTTTGGCATGCAGAAGAGTTCTGCTGAGGGGCACCAGGGAAGACCGGTACTTGAGTACAGTAACTCAGCCACCAAATCCAGTTTCTACTGACTCTTCCTATGTCACATCCTATGTTTTGTGTCAAATCCTATGTTTTGTGTCAAATGTTATCAGCATGCCAGGGCAGCATCAGGGATACGGAATCAGGAGTACAGCAAAGGCAGCTGTAATGTCTCACTAAGCCATTTACAGAAAGGTAGTAGATACCTGCCTCCAAAAAAAAATGAAATCTGTTTAGATAGACCTTCCTCTTTCTGTGGTCAAGCGGAGTCCTATGCTTTGAAGTGTATGAAAGGTCATTCCAGACTGCAGGCAGTGTATGAGACCGTTCCCAGACACTGCTCAAGAGAAAAGTTCAAATTATTTCTAGTGTTCTCTGTGGAAAACACCTGAGAAACACCTCAGTAGCTGTGATGGCCACGGGCTCCTCGGTCAGCTCCCAGCAGCACAGCAATGTGCGCACCGACCTCACCTGAGACCAAACATGGCTCCTGCCGGTGGTTGTGGCCCAGCACCAACCCACCAAGAGAATGAAAGAACTGGGGAAAGAATGCATCTGGGGAAAATTATTCTGCAGTAAAATTTCAGTTGAAAGAAAGTATTTCTCAAACTGGGCAAACACTAACATCAAATCAGGAGCTGAAGACACCATGATTAATTTTTTCTAAATTTGCAAACTGCTCCAGGAAGTGAACATGACTGCCTTTATTTGTAATGGTCTAACGATGTGAGTTAAAGCCTAATGATGTGAGTTAAAAAAAAAAAAAGTTTAATATTTCATTACCTGATAGCACTAGCAAAAAATATTTAATGTCTACCCATAAATTCCATGCAGTCTCCCTCCACATGCAAATTCCATATGTGCCATAGACCTCAACTGTGTTCTTTACTGACTTTGTACATGACATTTTGAATGACACAGTAATGCATTTTTGACCCCAAACCCAGTTGGATTTGCAGTACGACACTACAGATGGAAAATGGGGAGGGCAGACAAGCTATTATGAGATATGCTGAATATCACATCATATTTTTCAGAAGAAAAAACATGGTGGCCCCTGCTCTGACTACATTATTCATTTTCATACTTAATGCATAAAAAACCAACTTCTAATTTCCACAAGTTTTCCAGCCTTTTGCAAAATACAGCCCTGGAATCTTGACATCCTCCTACAAAATTCTGGTTAAGCCAGGTACTTCAAAGTAAAAAGACATATTTTAAAGACAATGCCCAAAGCCATGATTACATACTATCATTAATGTTTAAGACAATTGTAAACAATTTTGGACAACAGTTTTGAAAGAGGAAGTGGCTGTCTTTTCTTCAAACATCTTTTGAAAAGGGCCAGATTCTGACTGATATGTAACACTAATGTAAATCAGAAGCAAGCTCCTTGAAGTTAATATAGATCAGATTCCAGGCTCATAAGCTTTTGCACACTGAATTTAACTGTCATGCTTGCGAGGTTACAGCACAGACCTAAAAGAAGGTATGGTGCAAGATCAATGTTAAGGGAAGAGTTTCATTTAAAAGACCATCTTTTCCCATCAGACATGATAGGAGATTTATTATTCCAATATTATTGTTGAAACTAGAAGAGAGAGAAAAAATAAACAGGAACATATATTTTCATTTTATGACTGTGAACAACATTTCATACTGTAAACATATCTTGGTCTATAACATTTAGCCAGTAAAAAAAAAATAATTTCAATACAGTCCTTATTGCTAGCTCGGCAGAGCCTCCCCAGAACATTGTGTTAATGATTAATATGAAGTCAGTGGAATTCCACAGTTGCTGAGAGTCTTGTGCCCAAGAATGAACTGCATTGCTAAATCAGCAAAGACAGTTGTCAAGGTAACCTCTATGTAATCTATTTAACTGGCTCCCAAAACACCAATCAAGGTCAGATAACGCACTCAAGCACCATATGAACACACTCATACGGCATAAAGCTTTGTATCAAGACAGCAGGGAGGAAAAAACCTCATTAGGAAGTAGGGGGAAAAAAATAAATTCAGTTTTGAGAAGTGTTAATTGGGATTGCAGTTAGCTTTGCGGGGAAAGCATGCCGCTCGCCTGAATATGTTTTTATCTATAGTGGAAGTAATTTCACTCCAGTTCAGTTTGAATGGAAATATCCTTCTACTAGTGTTTTAAAAAAACCCAAACAACCCACCCAAAAAGTAAAACCAGCCATGGATAAATTATTAATTCCATTTATTGTTTTATTAATGCAAGACTGGCATCTACACTCCGACAGAGACTTCTCATTTTGTTTTGCTCTGCAATAGATTCTTGTTTTACTTAACAACAAGCAAAATGCCAGCAGCATCTCAGGGCCGGTGATACCGCTCCCCACACAAGCACAGTTGCACAGGTCCTGCTCCCCTGCTGCCTCTCCCCTCCTGTGGAAACTTTCCAGTCATTTCTGGAAAAGAGAAAGATCTATTTGGAGTTACAATCTGATGGGTAGCTTGAATTTTAAGTTGCGTTGCAAGTATTATTTACTTTCTGTGCATTCACATCTCTACAGCCATAACAAGGGCTGGCAAGAGTCACTGGGGTCTGAACTGATTTTTATTCCACAATTGCTGTGCATGCAAATCAACATCCTTTGCTGGATATTTACTGCTTTGCTCATCCTGGAAGCAAAGAAGACTAAGGATTATGAGAAATAAAAAGGTTGTCTGTTTCCCTTGGAGCTTCCATACCCTTGTCCTGTGCAGGAAAGCTACAGTAGTCCACAGTTCTTTTCAGCCTCTACTCCTCGATGAATCTCAACAAATATCCTTATGCTGCTTACAGTAAAAGTACATACCAAGGGAGCTATTTCCTTCCTTCAGTTACACAATGTCAGAATCATGGAGCTGTGCTAAATCAGGACACTGCTCCTGTTCCACAAGGATGCCAAAAGGTCTTGCTGCAGAAATGAAGAGCTAAAAATAACAGCTCCAAAACTGCAGAAAGCAATCACAGTAATACATAAACATCTGTGTTTTTAAACAATATTTTTGGCCTATGCCATCCACACCAAAAAATCAAAATTCTTCTTTAAATGAAAAATGGCTGCATATATCATTCTTTAATGAAAGACGATGTAATTCTGAGAGCTGAGATTCACTAGCAACTCTGCTTAAGTTGTGGACATTTAGCGTTTCTCAGGGTTTCCTCCTTTGTAACAGTGTGTGAGATCCGCAAGCCTGTCTGGGATCAGCACAGGATCCAGGGGCTATAAAATCATGTACTAGTTTGGGAAACAAGGAAGACAACTGCACATTCTAGTCATCCCCAGTGTGGGAGGGTGTGATGGTGCCACAAGCTGCTGCTTATCATGTTGCTGCTGATGGTAACCACGTAGGCAGAACCCACAGCCTTCACAGAATTACCCCAAGACTGCTCAGGATCCACCAAGGCCTGGAATAACAAAGCTGCTAAGGTGCCTGCAGATAGACAATCTTCAGGAGAAGATATACTGTGTCGCATGTCTTGGAGATCCAGCACAGCATCTCACAGCTGTGGGGCAGATGTGCTCCATGGTGCACCCACACACACAACACATCATGGTTGCGTTTCAACACATACTCTTGAGTTTTCAGGGAAATAAGACTGTGGGCTGGGCAGGACCTAAATCTTGGCCAGATGTGGAGTCAGGATAGATGCAGTGTGAACAACTCAATAGGAACAGGTTAAAGATCCAAACATTACTCATGACATTATTCTGTAAAATAACTATCATCATAAAACCTGAACACATTCCTGATATTCAGGAATTAATCTTCATGACAGAGTTGTTAGGAGCAAAAAGCTAACGAGGTCCATTTTGAGATCAAGGAGCTGAAGAGGAGACAGACTAAGTGACTTGCTCAAGGTCAAACAGGATGCATGTGGCAGAGTTACAGATAGATGCCAAGAAAGCCCACAAACCCAGCCCAACTGAAGCACCCTGGTCTCTGTCTTTAAAAGAGCCACTGGAGAGCTCTGAGCACCCACAAAACCTATTGATTTCAGATTTCACTGAGAGGTAAGAGCACTTGGCACTTGTCAGGTGTGTTAGCATAAAAGGAAGGAGCTTGTGTATCTTTTCAAGCTCTAGAGACCGTGGCTGCTTTCAACAAGAAATTAGCAGCTTGTCTCTGGGTTTCGACATGTCAGACACAGAGGGGAGGACTGACAGCTAATGAAGCTCAGAGACAATTACAGTAACTCTCCCATGATAAACTGAAATCCACCCCTGCATCACTGGGTGCCCGTATAATGAAAGTTGGACTATCCACAGCATATCCCCTTTTGTGCCACTACAAACACGAATCTGACAGTGCGGCTAAAGAGGAAAGAGTAAGAAAATTGGAGGACCACTCATTTCTAAGAGAGACTGTGTCAGAAGATGCTGTATGCAGTCAATCAACGTAAGAGTGTTTCTTGTCCTGGCAAATACATGATAAGCCAAGTTTCAAACCAAACAGGACTGTAAATATATTTATTGCAGTGCTTGAAGTAACCTGATATTTCAGATCTCAGAAGGTGGTTCTAGAGTCACAATGACTTGGGCTTTTACATGACTTTGAATGTGGACCCAAGTTATTTTTGAGATAATTTGGTTACATGAACAGAATCCATTTAATTTCAATCAATACTCTGCCACTGTACCTTTTCTTTCTGTCTGTATAGTCTGTCTGTTTTCTTTATTAATTCCAATTAGAAATGCAAACATGGTCTGTACCCAAAACACTCCTCTTTGCATCCGTAAATTTGTTCTTATATTTCTAGGAAGTTTAACGCAGGCATAGACAGCAGGTAACATCAGTTGCTCTGTGAGGGTGTAGCACAGCCAGTGTAGGCAATGCTGGCAGGAGATACCATTCACTTCCCACTCAGAGACAGGATAATATAGTTCTTGTGGATGGCCAAATATAAAAATACATAAGGAAGATAAAGCAGTTTGGTCCTACTATCTAGGCACAAAAGTAATTTTAAAAGCCATGAGTGAATGTATATGAAACCATCACGCTTCCTGCACCATCTCTATTCCACAAGTTATTACAGTAAAATCATGGTTACAATCATTTCAGTCAGCATTCCCTTTATGGAAGTAATTTCTGGAGGTCACAACCTGAAAGCGTATTAATATTTGAGGGAAAACATCATGCTTGCACGTTTTTGAGACTTAAAAAAAAAAAACCCAATAACACCCCATTCCCCTCAAACAACAAAACCTATCTTGAACAATACTATTTGTTTACTTTAATAAACCAACATTTTTTTAAAGAGAGTTCTGATCTTTTTCTATTAAATTTTTAAAATTAAGGTTAAAGACTTAGTTTTCTTATCCCTAATGCCAAACAAATACAATGGAAAATACTGAAGTATTTCAAAATTGCAGGTGTGTTTTTTATGTGTGTGTCTGACTCGCCCACACACTTCAGTGGACTGTTAGAGCTGCATTCAAAATCCCCGAAATCTGGAGGGGAAGGGATCTCTACACACTTGGCTCCCATGCACGGCATCAGGATTGACACCACAGATCCTTACATCTCTGAAGGAGCATGAACTAATCCATGCACTAAGATAGGATTTACAAGACGGACTGTAACAGCTCCTAAGATAGCTGTTACCGTGTCTGTGTTGTTAATGTTTGCAAGATTAGTATTAATTACCCAAATAGGGATATATCTGTTTTGAGAGCTGCTAATAAGTCCTTACTTAATATTAGGTAAATAACATGCAAATGAAAGAACATACTGTATAAGGAACAAAGTGTTTAATTATTTTGGTGTTTTAAGGGTCTATAATAAATAATCCTGCCTTTGTAGGTTCTATTATATGTATATATTTATATAACACGCTATGAATAGTGTTTATGTAAGGGCTATATTTGATACAGACACTGAAGGTTAAATAAACAGTGAAAAGGTGATATAAACTAATGATTGCCAATATACTCAAACTTCGATAGCTTTGATTCATGCTGTTTATCCTTAGTATAAAGACTAGTGAGTCTCTGCCTGCCTGCCACTTCCTCTCTCCCTCCCGACTTTACAGTCCCTGTCTCTTCCTGGTTTAGGAGCGTATTCTGAACCTTCTTTAAACACTCTGCTTGATATATGATAATTTGGAAAAAAAATAATATAAAATATATGATAATTTGAGGGGGAAAAAAAAAAAAGAATACATCCAGTGTAAAGTAGTGTCACTGCACTGAAGCCCACTGAGCAATCCTTTTCCCAGTGTAGAACCCCAACTAGATACTCTGACCCCCCCTAGGCAAGCACCTGATAAACTCCCAATCCACCAGCCAGCAGGAAAAAGCTGCTTTTCCCCCTACCACTTATGGTCCCCAAGTACTTTTAAAGCGGCAGGGGGAGGCGGGCAGAGGAGGTGAAGCTGGGCACAGCAGGCTGTGCTGAGCCCATGGCAGTGCGGGATGGCTGCGGTGCTGGGTGCGGGTCCAGCGCCTGCCGCCTGTGACTAATCCGCCCTCACACGCCTCACGCTTGTTTATTCCACTTAGATTCTTCTGGTTCATATCAAAACACAACAGCCAGTTATACTAATTCATCTTCATTTTCTGAAGTAAAAAATCCACATGGCAACTCAGGCAAATGCTTAGATAAAAAAGCTCATTTTATCTCTTGATACCTCTGTGACTGAATTTTCCTTCAAGAATAACAGATGGCTTAATTGTACCAGGTAAAGACTTTGCACGAGTCGGTGACAAAAAGAAGGTTGTACACGGGTTTTTTGGTAACATAAATCTCCCCCAAACCCACCCCTGTAAACAGTAATAAGAACATGCAGGGCTTTTTAATTGAACATTAAACTCAGAAGTCCCATTACATTCACCGTACAGTATCCAGTTAATTTATCCTTTGGGTTTTTTTCCCTTTGTCCCACCCACAGAGATGTTACAAATTGGATTTAAATTAAATTTCATTCTAAACACATATATTCAATCATAACAAAACAGTGACAAATTAGCTTATTCCATTTAAACTCATTGTATGCTCAGCCTGAGTACCTCCTGCTCCAACCCAGTGCCGATTTCCCAGAGGTCGGGTATTTAAAGAACTGACGCACAAATGTGTGTGTAGCTATTAGCAGGGGAACTGGTTTGATTATTACATGAAATATCAGATTGAACTGCAGTGTGTGTTTTAAAGTGTGAATATGGAAAAGGTTTGTTTTTTATTATTGCATGAGTAAAGGGGTATAAACAGATGGGTACAGACAGAATGGTGCATAGGTTGGTACAGCTGTTCTACAAATGCCTACATTTATTTTCTTCCTCTTTCTTAAACATGATCTGATATAAAAAGAAACCTGACTGGTAACTTCCCTTTTAACATAGTCTGCTATATATTCATTGAAACACCGTTCCCCGTTAACTACCTTTACCGTACAGGGATAACACATAATGAGATCTTCTTGTTTGTTTTTTTTTTGTTTTGTTTTGGTTTTTTTTTCCATCACGGCTGGGCCCTTGCTAGTTTTAGCAGTTAAAGGAAGCCAGAATGGGTCAGGTGTGGAGAGAACAGAGCGAATTTGATACCACTCCTGAGAGAACTTGGAGAGTTTCCAAATCAATCTGTCTTGGGGGGCGTAGAGGGGGGGGTTGCAGAAAAGCAACAGGCATGAAAAAAAGATCCTGAGTGTTACCATGGCTAAACATCAACTGTGGTTAGATCAAACACTTGTAAAGCAGAGGATATTGAAACTGTTGTTTGTAAAGGAAAAAAGCCATCATTTCAAAATTACAGTGGAATGTGTTTAGAAAAATAAACATTCTCAATTTGCCCTAAAAATTGTTAGCAGTAAACAAACTTGTTTTTTTTACCAGGTTTATACAGTCTTTGTGCATTGTGGATGTTTTAGAGATGATTCAGGACTCATTGTATAACAAATTTCAAAAACTAGTAGTGGATGTGGTGTACTTTAGCTATGTATTGGCCTAGGGTAGTTAATCACAACTACTAACAAACGGGAAAAAAAAAAGAAACAATTAAAAATGTAATTGGTTTGAAGCTTTAAATCCCATCCCAGCATGCACACTCATTCCTCTGTATACTACCCAAATCCCAACAAACCCTCTTCCCTTCTCTCTATGGGCCACCCAATGGCAGCTACAGCCATGCACAAACTTGCAGCTTCCAAAACTCAGGCTCCAAGTTTAACTCTGAATTTAATCCTGCGAGATGCCCAGCTGTCACAGCCTTCCACGGAGATGCTAACAGCCTCACAGGAAGGGCTCAGCACCTAACTGAATTGGCTACGAAGGAACATTTCTCTCTCTGTTGGCATCAAAATGCCAAAATCACAGCCAAGAGGATCAGTTAGCAGTCTTTCCTAATATGTGTGTATTTTCTAATTGGGTCAGGAGTAGACTTGGGTCTGCTGGTGAATTCCTTCCCCAGCTCACCTGTACCTCAGCAGATGACCATCACAAATTGAAGAATGCAAAGTCAGAAGTCTCTAAGATACAGTTCACTGTATACACTTTGGCTGATCAAAGCTTTCACATTCAATCATCACATGAAAAGCAAAGGGCCAACTTTTCCCAACTTTTCAATCTGCAGCTTCAGCTGGCTGCAAACTGATGGGTATCAGCTGAGAATCTAGTTCCCAGACTCCTCTCAGACATCCACTAGACACAGAACAAATCCCTAAACTAGGGCTTTGCAGTAACTAACAGCTGGATTTGTTCCCCAGATGCCAATGGATGCAACTGCTGTGAAGTTCTTTTGTACCTCCACAGCTGTATGGGACTTACTGCCCAGGGGTAACACCTCTTAACACTCGTAGTCTTTCCTTTCTCAGACTAAGGAGAGCTAGAGAAGTGCAGATAACTTCTTCACCAGTAACTGTTTGCAGCTATGGTATCTCAAAGCACATTCCCCCTTCTGCACAAGGCCTACTGAGTGGTGTGAGAGGCTGTACCATCTGCACAAAAAATACTTCCACGTTATTACACCCTATAAATCAAATGCAGCTGCAAGGAAAGCAGGTGGTCATAAACTAACAGAAAAATTAGACCTATAGTGCACATACATTAGACTAGATCCACTCATCATGTTGCCCAGGGTTGAATGCAGACAACAGGACAATTTATTTGGGTTGCCTGTGGCTGACAGGTGAGGAGTGTGTGTGGGGTGCTGGGAGAGCACACACGCATTCTGGCTAACAAGGTTTGCATGTTCTGTCTGGTCAGACAGGGAAATAGCTTCCCTCACTCCTCCTTACCTGCTGGGGTCCCAGGAGGAGGAACATGTACATTAGGGAAGAGAGAAGTGGGGCACCTGGAGTAGATAATGATGCCGAGGTTGGCAAGTAACTGCAGCTGGAGACCAGGGGAAAGGCATGTCTCAGAGAGATAAAGGAATTGATGTGGAGCAGTAATCACAAGTGGGGAGGAAGGGTCTGGAGTGGAGTGAAAATGGAAAGGTTGATGCTAGCACTGATAAGCTGCAATCTTCAACAGCCCATCCACTGTTTGAGGCCAGGTGTGCTGGAGAAGCATCAGGCTCAGCGGGAGCTCTGCCTGAGCGAGGATCTCAAGGTCAGACCTGTAGTAAGGAACCTGTACAGTTTTGTTTTAGTTAGTTGGGGTTTTTTGGGGGTTTTTTGTTGTTTTATAATCAGGGAGCTTCAGTGCCACCAGCAAGATAAGGACAAGAGCCAGTTCTACATCCTCTGGGGTAGGAGAATGGTAAATTTCTTATTAGGAAAAATGACCTTTCAGAAGTTAATGGCTGTTGCAAAAAATATTAATACATTATTCTTCTTTGGGTTTCCCTCAAGGTGTGAAACAGAAACCATAACAGTTTTTCCAAGGAGCTCCTTGACTCTCCCTGTAGGGGACCAGCAGAAGGGGGGTTGCCGGTTGAGGGGAGCCAGCCAGGAGCCATGATCCCACAGCCCAGGCTGGGTGCTGAGCACCGGGGCACATCCCTAGCACCACAGCAACAGCAGCAGGTCCTGGTTACCCAGCAAGTCCAAGGTTGATTGGGAAAATCCAAGTGACAATTCAGGAGCAGGGTTGAGGGAACAAACCCCTACATGGCAGCTCTGGCAGGGACTGCATACCAGCACTGAGCTACAGTGGGGTTCCTGGGCCATGGTGAGGGTGTCGGGGAGGCTGGGCAGGACCATCAGGGACTGATAGTGCACTCGGGACAACTAGTGACAACTATGGAGGGTGTTGGGCCCCCATCTGTCAAATCCACCAACAGACACATGTGTAGTACAATTCAGTGGCAACACCAACAGCATGTCATGTCCTGACACTGAAAGAAGGGCTTAATCCAGAAAAGTTTAACTGACACAAGTGACCCTTTTTCTGAACCACTGGAGCTGTTCTGGTGTGCACTGGTTACACTGGTAAAAGCCAGTGAGATCTGGCCTCTCTTGATTCTGAAGTCAGATCCATGCATATTTTAATTAAAGGACAGAAAAGGAAGCAGAATGGTACGAGTTAAAAACTACTGCCAGCAAAAGCCTCATCTTTTAAATATTCTTTAAGACTGCTTAAGTATTCCTGCCCTAAGGAAGTAAATGAGATTATTCATATAAGTAAAAACTACTTACACAAGCTATGGTTTGCAAGACAGCTTCCCAATTATGGAGACAGATTTCTGCAATAAAAATATTATAAAATTCACAGGACCATTCCACTCAATTATTTTTTTTACTCTCAAAATAATAATAATAAAAATCACTATCCGAAATTGCAAATTGGAGAGAAGAAAAGGAAAATTGCAACAATAACCCCCCTGCCAAAGCTGTTGATCTGAAAGTGTTTCCTTTAAAAAATCCTATATTCACACTTTACTTTCAGTTTTTACAGCATGTTTCCAAATAAAAAGAAACACTTCAAACAAGCACCAGGAGTTGCTCAGACCCACAGAAACGTGTCTGATTACAAAACTGCTTACAATGTTAATGATAAAGACCCTTCCTGTTTGCCACGGCCACAAAAACTACCCTGTTTTTGGAATGGATAAGGTCCTTTATGATGTTGATAAAGCACTCCTCTTGGAGAAACATAGGGTCCCATCAATCAACAGCATTTGTCTTTGGCTTCTTTTGTTGACATCCCAATATTACAACAGCAAATCATAATCCTAGCAAAGTAAATAGGCTCTGGGGAGAAGCAGCTATAAATTGGGCCTGCCTGGATCAAATGAACTCTATCATGAAGGTCTGTTAAGCACTGAGTGCTTTACTTTCTAGCAGAACATTCAAATTGAAAAGATGTAGGTGAATTGAAGGGAAAAAGCAGTCAGGAACCAGAAAGTCAAATTTGGTTTTTCAGTTAATTAGTAACAGATCAGCCTGATAATCACTGTTGTGCCTTATTTTTCTTTAGCAGTTATTGATTTCGATTTATCATCTTGATATTTTTACATTTTTTTCCTCCTCGGTTTGGAAGTGTAAAATTCAGTCTTGATCTAAGCAGTCATCATTCCGTTACTTTAATGAGCACTAAAGGCCTGGCTACGTAAAAAGGCTGCTCCAGATTAAACAAAGCCTGTTATGTAAACCAACTGAACTACATCACTGGACGTGCCAATGCTTTTATTATGGTTTAAAGCAGGTTCATTGTAGTTTAACTCAAGGTGACCACGCATCAGTCTAAATGAAACCGAAAGTTTCCCTGGCACTGGAAAGGGCAGGCAAATAGAATCTTGCACCAAATTATGTAAATTCAGCTGATGCAACTTTATCATATGGGTAAAACAGAGGTCTTTTTGTTGACTCTTCAGTATCTAACTACTAACCCTTTTTTTTTTTTTTTTAGATTTTTTTTTTGGCTTAAAAGTAAATAATACCCTTAAACATCTCTAATTTCCAGGAACAGATTAAAGTGGTGTTTTGTTATCATAAAAAATTATCATTACAATTATTCTCCTTCAGTACCCCGAAGCATGCTGTGGAGTTCAGTGTCAAGGTTCAGTTTTGATCTGGATTCTACCAGTATCAGGCCACAAGGAAGGAACAAGCTTGGGCACATTCGTATCGAGCTGCTCCTTCCCTTCCACCTGGGACAAGCGCACAAGAAATCCATCAGTATTTGTGAGGCAGCAAGACCTCAAACCAGAGAGGGAGCTCACCTCGGAGATTTTACTGAAGCTCACTGATGCCAACACTACACAAAAGGTCCAGCTGAACCCCAGGACACAACCTAGACCTTGATTTTAGCTAAGATGCAATGATAAAAGGGGGCAACATAATTAAAAAGCTAATGTTACTACATTGACACTTTGGTGGTGACATGACCTCTCTCTGCAGTATGAAGCTCTGCTCCATGCATACTCCCACAGGTGCATTTGTTTGACTTGCATATGCATTTTGATACACACAGGTTGTCTATTCAGAAATCCACACTTCAAATCACATTTTTATTATTACTAGTTATCAATTCCAAATGAAGTAAAAATAAGTCCTGTGGACTGCTGAAATGTATTTTCAACATGGGGAATAGGATATAAGGCAGATAGCTTACCTTCTGACTCAAGTTTTCACACTATTTACAATAGCTTTCCCAACTGCACAGGTGTCAAAAATAAAGCAAACTGTATTGTGCAGAAAAAGTAACTCTGACAGGTCTAATTTACTGAGACTGATTCATGTGACAGCATAAACAAATCATTCTTGTCAAAGTCTATATTGAAAATGGAGTAAATTGATTGTGGAGTCAAGTGCACTAGTAATTTCAGGGAGTATTGTGATTTCATTTGTAAAACTATTGCAAATAGGGAAAAAACCTGTCTTTCAGAGCTGGCTTCAATTTTTGCACCAGTCAGAGTCATACAAGAATATGCTGTTTAAGAGCATACTGTTACTACCAGCACTTTTCCTGTGCAATCCTGTTACTGTGTATTCAGGGAAGTAACACGAGAAATCCCCTGAGATCTTTTGTACAAATATACAGTGGAGACCAACAAGAAATCCTCTGAGCGAACAAAACATTCTGTATGTGTTTTCTTACTGCTTCTGTAGGAGCAGAATGTTGTGACTGATTAAAACACCAGCATAACATTCAGTCTCTTACTGGAATTGGTTTTTATGCTTAGGAGGAACTAGAGAAACAACATTATGAGAATGGATTTTTTCAGCATAGGTTCAAATTTTCTAATAATCTCTGAAGTCATTGCTTTCTTCTTCTGCAGAGGAGAGGGTGAGTTCCTGGGAGTATACTTTTACTGACAGTGCCCAAGTTTCTTATCTAGGAATGAAAAACGGGAAGATGTAAACTTTGCAAAGATAAGCAGTAGCAAAACTGGTGTGTAACGTATCCAGCGAAGCTAACGATCCTCAGAGCAGAGAAAGTGAAGCCAATAAGTTATGCTAGACAGGCACTTACAGAGGTCTTCTGGGGTCATGTTTACTAATCTCTCTCTCACTCTCTGTCAACGTGTTATGAAGGAGCACAAAGCATGCAAACTACAAGGTAGATGAGCAGTGAATTATTCAAAACAATACCTTCAGCCTTTATATAAAAATAACAAATGGTAAGCCGAGGGTGCACTTAACCAAAGGGTGAATTTTAATAACCCAAATCCTCAGTGTGTCAAGATGACAACAACTGGGATGCGTCTTGCAAGAATGGTTTTGTCCATTTTGCAACAAATGGATTTAATAACGGACCCCTGTTTTCTCCCGTCCCTTGACTTGGTAGAGCCCTTTGGCTTAAATTCCAGATGATGCCCTCTTTTTTTTTTTTCTCCCCCCTTCCTTACACAGAAGGTACAAAATCTTTTGTTCCTATTTCCAGTGAAAAAACAATTCTGTCTCAAGAATATTCACCTTTTATGTTCATCTTTAAGCTTCATAAGGTCAACATAAAATAGGGAAACAGAGCATTAAATTCCAAAAAATCAATAGCATGTACATAAATTGACATTCATTACTTTACAGTGATTTCCAGTTTCTCCTTGATTGATTAAAGCTAGGGGTTGAAAATAAGTGCTTTTCCCCTGCCTGGAGAAATTCCCAATTGTCCATGCTGTGAACCTTCCATTATGAGACATGAGACAGCGGTAGCAGTACATGGTTCATTTCACACTGCCACAAAATAGACTTGTCATTCCACAATCGAAAGTAAGGACCTGATGGAAGAGCAATGTGTCAAAAACTTGTCAAAAGAGGCCTGCGCTTAATGACAACTGAGAACAAGGAAACTATATCTGGAGGTTCACACTGGCGAGCTTTCACGTACAGAGAGCAGAACAGAGAAATTATCCCGTTAATTTGTTATACGTTTAAATGTGATATTGAATAGCAATTCATATTTTTCAACATAATTAATTTTGATTCCACATTAATTTATGGAAGATAAATATTTACAATACAATTAGATTAGTTAATTTATAAAAGCAGAGGAGCAAAAACATTTGAATAAGAGCTGCCTAAATTAATGCTAAGAAAAAAATGTATTTTCTCTGCACTAAAAATGCTGGAAAACTAATGCCGCATAAAATGTCCTGCTATTAAGAGTGCTCTATACTAATATGATAAGTATAACAAATTGATCTTTTGTATGAATTATGTTAGACCCTGAGAAATGATAATGTCAAATTCTGCGGCACAGTGGAGCTGAACCAATTAGATGAGTAGATAATTTGGCCCTTCACACTAATAACACATCGTTAGTAGGAATATCTTCAAAGAAAAACATGTATTTGGGGAATACTTTGCAACTAGGTGATGCTTTTAAAATGTTTATACAATGGAGATGGGAATCTAATTTCTTAAACCTCATACACAGGACATCAATTCCATAAGGTGTGGATTATAATCAAACAGAGATGACAATATTGCTGTTTTTATTAATAGTTACAGAAGCACATGCACATACATATGGTGCATATGTCTGGAATATTTTTTCATGGATGGACTGATTAATGATGGGCAAAGCTTCAAAGATTCACACGGATTCATTAGGATTCATTAGGACTCAAAAGTTTGGCTGCTTACATCTGAAGCTCTTCAGCTAGAAAGGACAATGTTAGATTTACAGTACAGCTCGGTCTAGCATAGATTGAGAATAGTGGAAAGGCTTGCTTTCCTCATGGTGCAGTTTTGCATTTATTCTGCTGTCTGAGGATGTGGAACACTTTTCAAAAGTTTACCTTAGACTCAAAAAGGCTTAAGTTCACTTCTCAATGAGAGGTTTATACTAAATCATATGCATGCTGAATCACCTGCCCCTGAAGGAACCTTCACAGACAGCAAGTCAGGCTGCCTTGAGAGATCACCAGTGCCACAACTGATGGAACCACTTTGTTTAGCTGTGACCCAAGGAGGTTCCTGCATGTCTCCTGTTTGGTCATGAACTTCTGAGTGTTAGCAATTCCCTGAATTTGGTTTATTAGAAGAGCTGTAATATCTCCTGAGAGGAAACTCTTCCAGGTATCTCACAAGCAATTTGTACAATTCCATTTTAATTTCTTGACCAACAAAGATTCAAAAGAAGACATCCCTTGAGCCATATGACATTCCAACCACTTCTGAAGTAGCCCCCTGTCAGACACATAACAGAAATCCACAGGGATAGGGGAAATCTGTCAATCCCATGAGCTTTATTTTGCCCACGTACTATGTTGCCAGAGCTGTCCCTCTGTCCTCGTTTGTCTCCCACGGAGCACAAGTTAAAGAGTCAGGTGTCCACTGGCCGTTTGCAATCTGTGGGATTTGACACACTTCTCTCGAGCTCAGAAAGTGAAGGGCAGAAATGAATTTGATTCCCAGCAACCCAATTATGGGGAAGTAGGGAGTTTGTGTGGAAGGAACAGCTTGGGCAGGAAAGGGAGTACATCACCGATTCTGACACCAGCCAGCTCTAAACTTTGTTCAAAAGAGGAAGGATGAATAAGGTTTACAAGTACACAGCTGTTATTCCACAACAGCCCTTGAGAAAAAATTAATAAATAAAAGTTTAAGGTAGCAAGTAACTGAAATGGTTGTCGTAAATTATTTTCTGAATAATAATTATAATTTCAGTGTGAACTGAATCTAAAACTCAAGGCCAAAGAGGTTTTGGACTAAAACAAGCAAGCACACCATGCTTTCTTGCATTCTCTCCTGACTCTCTTTCTGGGAAAGATTTTACCACCTCTAATCTGTGTTAGGTTAGCATTAGCCTTTAACATGCAGATTTGCTGCAAATACATCATGAGATAGTTCCTGTGAGCACTATGAGATTTGATAGGAAAACCCAAGCACACTGTTTATACAAAGAAAAAAATAATTGGAAAATGTAATATGGGGGAAATTAGGAAAGCAGCTGTTTAATTCTGGACATTTTCTGCAAACGAATATTTAAAGAAATAACAAGATTCACAAGAAAATTTGAACTCGGAGGCAAAATTATAATTTCATTTCAATAATACTAGCCAATACCTTGACTGAAAGGTGGAAGGCTGTTCCATCCCCTAGTCAATACTGAAGAAAGTGCAGCTGTGGAGTGCTAAGAGCAGGTGTGTGTGTCTGTGCGTGGCAGAGGGGAGGGTAACGGTACAATTCTCTCTGTCTCACCCTCCCCAGAGCATTTACTCTGTCCCTGTTCTGAAAGCATTCTCTTATTTTTTTTCCTCCTGCCACAGAGACTAAACAGTATATTTGGGAAAAAAAAAAATCCTTCCACATTTAAAGGAGAATTTTCTAACTGAATAAACTGATTATTTTAAGGGCATTTACAAATCCATTCAAAAACCATTCACCCCATAATGAAAAAAAAATTCCTATTGGTGTCGGGAGTTGTCCTTAGGGATATATTACTATAAGCCTCTCAGCATTGTGCTGCCAATGTCTTTGTTCTTGACCTGACCTAAAAAAGCGCTCTCTTTATCAGTCACAGAGGATTTATTTTCTGCCTTAGCTTAGCCCCAGCTTCTTTTAGGCAGAAAATGACAGTTTTGCTCAGTAGTGGCAAGTGACCTACACTTCTTATGATGTGGGTGATTGTCCACCAGGATCTATGCTGAAGCCACCAGTGTAATTGAATTTAGGGGCCCAACTGCCTGGGAATATTTGCCATAAACACCACTCTTGTGGGTGGCAGTAGGTTTTGCAGTTCCCTTCTGTATTCCTACAGATATTTAAGCTTAAAAATGCAATTTATCAGAATATTTCACAAGATATTCCATTATTGTGCAAAGAAAAACTTAAATTTTGAGTCAGATCCTTAGCTTTCCTAAGTCACATAAGTTCCTGTGAAATATTTAGGTTTGTGTTAATTTATATAACTGAGAGTTTGGTTGTTCGAAAACTCTCTCCTACCCCCAGTTTTCATGTGTTAATTTGTCCCTTGGATCAGCTCCGAACAAAACCCTGCAATCTGTATACTCAGTCCTGTAACTTGGAAGAGACTTCCGTACATCTGCAGGGAAATGTTTTATGATATGGTCATTAAAGCTTACCACTATGTGCTGTATAGCTTATAGAAAACTGTGAAATTACGTTATTTGGATTAAAAAAACCCCAACTCGTTCAGAGAGGAGGTGTGAACACTATATACTCCTACTAATTCAAATCAGTTACTTAAGAATTGCCTCTCCCAGATTACCTAAGAGGACTCTTCCCTTAAAAATGATTCCTCTTTTCAACCTGAGTCCAGGTTACAGTCATGTGTTAAGACATGGACCTTGGTCAGAGACACCTCTTAGAATCTTTCAGCAGCACAGGGAAGGTATGATCCTGAATGTCCCCATGAATGGAGGGACTGAACACAGCAACTGCAATGAGACCTGCATCACTTCACACATAACACAGTTATTCTATCTGCATGCAGTGTGTTCAGGACATCCAAAAGTTTTATGATGGCCCTAGTAAGATCTTACAATATTTTCCTAGGATTTCTTCTGCAAAGCAGAAATACAGTTCAGATTTTACTGGGTCAAGACTGCCTGATGATGACTGGGCCAGGACTCTTCAGCTAATGAAAGTTTTGCTGGTCTGTGGCAGTTTACATCAGCTGAGGAACTGATGTTTTTTGAGGTTTTTGAAGACTGCACATGCCCTTTCTTTGATTAGTAACCATTTTTGTTTCTATTCTCACTTAATTCTTACCTCAAAAATTTTAATTTCCAGCTCTTTGTAATCAAATCAAAACTTCATTATTTACACATAGTACTGGAAACTCTCAAAAAACATAACCCTAATCTCACACTATTATAGTAGACAATTTAAATTATTTTTTCCTTTAGAAATCTGATCAGATTCAAGAGCTTCTAGTGACAAGGGAAATCTGAAAATAAGACAAAGACATCTTAAAGTAGTCAAAATCTAGAAGAATAGAAAAACTGAAGTATATTATTTTTAAGTCCTCTTGATCTTTTAGCCAACTTTCAACTTGAGGAGGTTGATTTTGTGGATATGGCTAGGTATTTAAATTTTTTTCCCATAGCTAGAAGAGATCAGACTTACTAAGGTTTTACAGGGCTGTGTTCTGTACACTAAGTGAACAATACAGTGCCAATACTTCCCCCCCCTTCAACCTTCCCATTAGAAATACGTGTTAAATGTTATCTATTTATATACAGAGGCCATTTACTATACCATTTAGGGTAAAAGCACGCCATTAACATCCAAATATTAAATTACTTTCCAAGTCATAACATGTGGGAGTTAAGCTTTGTACAGCAAATAGATTTCTTGCTGATTGCCGATGTTACCTTTGGGAAAAAAGAAAAATAAAAAGTATGTGGAATACCAGACTGTGGAACCTGTAGCGTGGTGAGAAGCTTGGAGCTTCAGTCTTACCAATGCCCACAGCCATCATCTGCTATATCTCCACTCAAAAGCAAAAAGATAGAGTTTAGCATGATGAGACTTATGGCATGCCCATTTTCCACCCACGTTGTTGGTTGACAGCTCAATTGTAGCCCATCTTCCCTGTCCGTTGGGACATCAGGCAGCATGACACATGCTGCTGGACATGGCTGTAGGTAGCTCTCATTCCCTCCACCATATTCAACCCATCCTGCCAGCACTAATGAACTCCAGTCTTTGCTAAGGAGCTGGGCAGAGTTGGGTTGTTGCCCCTGGGTGTGCTCTGGAGCTTTGCCTAAATCCACACTTCAGCATAAACTTGTGCATAAACATCACTGATGATGAACAAGCTGGGACTTGAGAATAGGCTCAGATCTACATTTAAGCAGTACTATAGACTGCTGAATACTCAGCTTGAGAATTCAATTCAATCTTGTCTGGCACAAGGGATGTACACAGATGCACAAGGGACCTATGGACTCAAAAGACACCAGAACCCACAGCCTCAAAGTTAACAGAAACTTTGGATTTGAAGTTGTTTCCATTCCATAAGTACAGGAATTTTTTTAGATATGCAAACCAGAGAAACCCACAAACTTTCCATACACAGGTACAAGAAAGTTCTTATACTACTCTAGCCACACTTTCTTAATTCTGTGTAAGAAGTATCACTGTGTCTGTAGGAGCAAGGAGTCCCACTGGATGTTTTTTATTCCTATGAGTAGTTCCATCGACTTCTCTGACTCAAGAAGCCTGTATGCCCAGATGTAAAAGCAAACATAGCTCTTTGTGGGTAATGTTTGCTGAGCTGGGCTCTGAACAGTTGCCTCCCTCCTTTTTTGTTCTCATATACCCGACAAACAGCATCAGATGTCATCTAGTCTTTGTAGATTCCTACAAAAACCACATAAAGTCTTCTTGTTTGTTGGATACCTTTGCTTAATATGACATATTCCAAAGCTCTACAAAGTCAGCTGTTTGATAAATTTATTGTCCCTTCAAAAAAAGTTTATGAATACCCATGAGCTGTTAAGTTATTATGGATTTGTGCATTAGGAAACTGCTATCTGACAAGACTTACTTTATGCTTAAGTTAACTAACCACATCAGAAAGGATTTCCAACAAAAGCTTCTAGAAAATATACAATTCACTGTGCAAGGATTCATTTTCATCTCAGTATTATACCACTGATGTGCCAAACAGGAGCAGAATTGTTTGCATTGAGAGAATAACATGCTCAACCCTTCTTATGCTTGCGAATTCCTTTCTTTTTCTTTCATGCTCCCTGGGCAGATAAAGGGCATGATATTAAACTATTCTGCCATCTTGTCATACCTTGTTGGTTACTATTTAAAATATAGCAGATGTAGTTTCAAAGTGATATGAGACTACGGTATAGGAACTAAGCACAGTGCACATACCTTACTGAAGGCTATTTATTTAGGAGAAAACATTTCACACATTTGTGTGTTATGCAGAAGATGCTGTAATTAGGTTATTGTATTTGCCTGTCATATTGTACTAGCTTTGTACTGAAAATAGTCTTATTAAAGAGAAAGACTGTCTTTTCTATGACCAAGGTTTTTGATATTTAGAGAAAGATAAAACAAAAAGAACAAACTGCCTGAGCATTTCTTTGACATTCTGACACAGTATTTCCTACGATGATGCTCTTGAGGTGAAAGCTAAGAAAAGCAGAGAATGAAATGATTTGCCTTTTCTAGTCCCTAACCAGTAATAAGCCCTTTCATAATCAGCAATAGACAAAGATATTCCACTCCATCAAAACCAAACACAAGTTATCCCCCGTGGAGCCAACAAGAATTTTCAATTTTCCACCCTTTTAGTACAGGTGCTTTTTAAGAGTGACTTAGAAGATGACTACTCAGTGCTCAGCCATCTGATCATATCCAAACCCCCAGATACTTTGTCTCAAAGGCTATAAAATGAATCGGTTTTAAGGTAAATAAAAAAAAAAAACCCAAAACAATTAGATGCAGCATTCTTTTATTGTGAACTGTACTGTGACATGCTGCTCTCACTAGTTCAAGGACATCCCCTCCTGAATTCTAAAGTGAGCTTCATCCAAGTCCTTCATTTTCCAGGATGGTGGTTACCAAGGGATTGAAGCAGAAAAAATGTGAGGATCTTCAAGGCACCATTAGCAGCTCCATTTTCTGTTCTCACACGTGCACATACCACCACAGGAAGATAGATTTTGACTAGAAAATATATATTTTTTTTTATACTCAAAATGAAGCCTCTTGCAAAAAGTGGTTGCAGTTGTTCCACCTTGGATTAATGTTCCATTTCCTCTGATATTTCTCTGCATTCACTGTTCTTATTTGTCCCCAGTTAATTCTATTTTCACAGTTTTTGCCTCATTTTCTCTTTTACTGTCTTTCTCATTTTTTACATCTTTTACTATTGATTTTCAACCCTAATTACAACTACAACTGTGCATTTTATTTTCTCTCACACAGCAGGTGAAATTTCATCACTGACTACAATGAACTTACTCTGATGACAAACACAATGGACTACAACTGACAGCAGATCATTTATCAGCTTCTACAATCAACCCATTTGAAATAAATATAAATACACGAGAATGAAACAAGCAAAAAGATCATTGAGCAGGTTGACAGTAACTTTCATTCTGACTTGGATGAATCTTTCTGATTTTTATTTTCTACTTGTCAAGAGAAAACATGATGATATCTCTAATGCTTCTGACCAGTGACTTGGGATTTAAAGCGAGCACCTGACAGCACCTGTTTTCTCATGTTGATACTTTTGTCGTCTTGCAGTTGTGGAGTTGGGCTAACTTCTGCATTGAGCTGACCTTTCTAATGAACTTTTCTTCCAAATGATTCCTTTTATTTTTATGGTTTTCTTTTGTTTGTGGGTTGTTTTGGTTTTTTTTTTAAAGAACAAAAAACATTACAAGAATGGCAACAGTGCTGCTTAAAGGTATAGAATAACCTTCTTACACATAGAGAATTTGGATTTTTCAGACTGGCAAAGTGATAACAATGAGTGGATAAGCTGGAGGGCTATAAAACAGAGAAACTACCTACGAGTAATTTCCCCCACCCCTTCCCATCCCAATAATTTGTTAGTGAACCTGTTAGGTAGGAAGCTTAAAACAGAACAAAGAAAATTATTTTCTCCCCTTATTACACACCTAAAATGTGGAAACTCACTATCACAGACTGTTGTAATGTATAAATCAGTTCAAAGACAAAATACCTGAGTAACTCCACTGGCTGCTCTGACCACAATGGTTCAAATACAACCTCTACCCAAGAAAACTCCAAACTACTGTTTGCAGGTCTGTCTCTATTTGCCCTCATTCTTACCCTCTTTCCTTAAGTATCAGATACTAAGTGCTATTGTAGAAAGAATATAAGATTAAACAGACATTCAGTTTGACCCAGGTCTCTTCTTGTGTTAACAAATAAAACTGCAATGTAAACCTTTTGATTTGACATTGTTTACTGGGGAGTGGGGGCGCGATGTTTTCCCACATTCTGCACTGGCCTTACACGATCCAGATCCACCCCCACTGCTGTACCTAGTCACTTGCACATGAATCTACCTTGTGAATCATGTCTAAAATGCATACTCTACTTGTTATCCACTGAAGCGTGCAGATAGAAAGAGAAAATGCAGTTTGGGTTTTGGTTCCCCCCTCCCCCCCTCCCCTTCCCCTCCCCAACCTCCCGCCTCTTTTTTTTTCCCCAAGTCTGTAAGGGGATGCGTCGGTTTGCATGGATCAGACACGCAGCAACAGCGTTTTCTCTCTTAATGGTTTGGTATCTCTAGAAAATAACTAAGTCTCTCATTTTTTTTCCATGCCCACTTGCACAGCTCAATATATCTGAGCCATACTGTAGACATAACAATGAAAATAAAGGACTTAATGAAAAGATCTTTTATTGTAAAACCAACAGAAGTGTCATATAAATGCCTGGTCCCAAAGTCAACAGCACAGATCTATTTGCCTTGGTTGGTGAAATCAAACTTCAGATAACAAAAATGCATTCATTCCCTTCCTTGAAAACATTTACAATGGGATCTCATGTGCACCATGGTAATAAATGTAATGACAAATTACACTAATAGCCACCTTACTCTAACCTACATATTGCATTGAATGTTTCTGCCAGGCACAGAGACATACCTGTTCTTTCCAGTACCACTCAACCTGTTTTAAATTGTGACCAAGTTCAGCCTCATCTCAGAAGCTGTCTCTTGAAACAGCACAATGTATAAATCTTTTCCTAGAGAGTCCAGTGTATACGCAAATTAAGTTTAAAATTGTGCTTAAGACACAACACTTCATCTTTGAGGTGTCTTGTTCTAATACAGAAGCAGCTTTAAGCCTAATACTTGTTTCTCTAGACTCATAATTTAAGAAACACTGAAAAAGTATGTGCTATCTTTCACAAACACAAGGGACACACAGGAAAGATTCTGAAAAGCTGTGAAAGACTATGTGTTGTCTCAGACTGGCTTAGCAGAAATAAATCCTATTAGCCTAATACGTATACACATATGCACAGAAAAGAGCAGCTTTTCTTCACAAAACATACATTTTTCAGGTGCTGTGCAAGTGACTGGCTGTCTAATAATAAGATCGGTTATGCAGTACCCTTATTTTACTATCTCCATTTATCCTATGTTTTGCACTGCACACTTGTAGACACATACTTCAATTAGCGTGAAACAAATGGCATAATTCCACATCCGCTAAACCTCGGAGACCTATATGGTCATGCATACACAGCATGCATTTGCTACTACATGGGAAGCTACATCTCTTCACCTTCTCCACTTTTTCAAAAGCCACTTCTGAATAAATCAGAGAAATAACCCCCAGGCAGTATTACAGCAGATACTTCGAAATCGCAGCTAAAATAGACCCTCATCTATTTGTAGGCAACCTTAGCGAGGTGAGCGATAGTTAGTTGCAGACAAAAGTTGGTCTCACAAACTGTGACCAAATGGAACACCTGCAAATCTGCCCACTGCTGGTGGCAGTGGAGAGGTGGCAGTCTCTCCCTGGAGAGAAACTCCCTCTTCCCCCAGGTTTCTGTGGCAAGGGGAAGAAAGACTTTCCAAACTGATTGATACCAAGCAACATCTGAAATAATCACTCACCACAGAAATGCTCTGAAGTTCCTTGGAAAACTCTTCAGCAGCAGCAAACTCTGCACAGGCCTCATCCTGCCAGGCTTCACTCCAACCTGCTTTTTAGTTGGTTTGTTGCTTTGTTTGGGTTTTTTTTGTTGTTGTTGTTGTTTTTTTTATTTATTTAAATGTGCTTATTCCACTTTTAATCAGGACTGAAAAATCTTCCTACAGTACAATACTCCTCTGCAGCACCCATGTGCCTACAAACATGCTCATAACACACATCACAGGACACAGCCTCTTCTGGCAAATGAGGCCAATTACTGCTACCTCAGTGGAGCCTGGAGGGCAGTTCTACACCATGCTCTGCCTAGATTCATGTAGGAACTGCTCTGAAAAAGTAACAAATCCACTTTTTTAGTTGAAGGCATGCTAGAGACTTCCCCCTACAAGCAGCAGCCCCATTAGGGTAACTGTGCTCACAGAACACCCTGTTCACCTTGCCCTCAGAAAGAATAAAGACAGAGAAGAAATTTTCTCCTGTCATGCTGAAATCACTTCCAGGCTGCAGTACATCTGAGAAGAGCAGTCGTAACGAGCTTAATGGTTGATATTTTGAACCAGCATCATCCTAAATAATAGCTGCAAGGAGCAAACATGAGGTTCTCAGGAGCCTCAAGCCACAGAAGACTGTGTGTAGCAGAACCTTCATTCTCCTACAGCTGGCTCTCGGAGGGGGGCACCTGGCTACTGCTGGGTATGGCTGGAGAACACTGTCCTGCAGGAGGAACTTGTTGCTGCCTGTGTCAGGGCTACCTTGCCTAAGCTGACTGGAGAATCCAGCCCTGTGTAAAGGAAATACTGAAGAGGTGTGAGAAGAAATACTGAATCATAGAATCATCTGGGCCGGAAGGGACCTTCAAAGGTCATCTAGTCCAACTTCCCCCCAAGTCAGCAGGGACATCCCCAACTAGACCTGCTTGCCCAGGGCCTCGTCGAGCCTCACCTTGAATGTCTCCAGGGAAGGGGCCTTGACTTCACTCAAGAAGTGAAGATGTTTTAAAACAACTTCTATAAAGCTTATTATGATGCTGACAGTTGCTCCCTTAACAATGTGGCATGTGTTCAAACATTAAAATTTGCTTAGTAAGATGGAGTAAGAAGTAAAAACAAAAACAAAAAAAAAAGGAATGCCAAATAAAAGCGATCTCTAGGAGCTGAACACTGAATAAATCCTGTGTGTTTTCAATTGTGTCAGTTTTACAACTGAAACCTTTGATTTTCATAAAACTGTTGCAGCACATCAGAAGCAGGAGCAGAAGAAAAGGTTTGGGGGTGGAAAGACATAGAAGGAGGCACATACTTCCATTGCAGAAGACTAACATTAATTTTACAATTGATTCATTGAACAGAAGCATCTTGCCACAGCAGCCAGCCACCCACTTAATGATGACAAAGCACAGACACCTCAGCCATGGTGGCACAGTACAGTCAGGCATGACATCTCAGATTAGGTATGGGTGGCTAATACTACTACCCCAACACCTACATGCTGAGGTTTGTCCACCCTCTTACCATGTGAAAACAAGTCACTTCAAATCTCAAGGCAAGAAGTATAATAAACTCATATGTATTCAAACAGGAGATTTGTGTTCCCTTATGGATTGTTAGGAAAATGCTTCCTGACACACAGCAAAATGGGCTATACCAAAAGAAAACATTGAAATTTCATATCAAATAAGTAAATCAGGACTTTATCATAAGTATATCATTTCATTCTTTAAAAACATCCTAAAATTCAACACAATGACTGACATTATTCCAAGGAATTCAAGTAATCTTGAGGAAATTGTTCAGCTTTCCTGTCACTTGTGAAGGATGCAAGAGGTTAGGTTTATTTAGGACAGAGATGAACGTGTCAAGTCATGGCACAGAGTGATCTTGAGGGAAACATTAATGCATTAACTCTCATGTGTTTTTATATTACTGGATCTCTCTCCCCAGCCCCCTCCCCCAAGTATGTAAATCGGCAATAAATGATTGGCATTCACAAATGTGCCTCCAAGCAGGTTAGGGATAATTAGTAAAGCATGTAGACACCCTGTCCTAAGAGCCAATTGTGACAAATCCACAAAATAATGAATCTCTATTAATAGTTAATGATGTATGTCATGAAGACCCCAGTCCTTGGGCTCTTCCCCTTTAAGAGTATGTGTTATCCCCTTGTGTTTCAGCTGGTCAAGCTGAATGCCTTCCTCCCCTTGCCTGGTTGTATTTGAATCTCAGCCAAGATGAAGTAATTGAAAACTACCAGCCTGAATACTTCAGAAGTCTATCATGGAACAAGATTCAACAAGCCTCTTCTCAATTTGTAAATATGCTGGAATATAAGTAGTAAAAAGGCTCCAATGTCAAACAAGTTTAAGCATTAGCTGTGTTGTTTTATGAGTGCTACAGCAGCGCTTAATACTTTATATATAAAGCCCTATTAACACTGTAAAGTTACTTCAACCCTGTGTTCCTCACACTGAATTGCTCATAGATTTTTAAAGAACAAATTATATATATACACACATATTTAACCATTCAAAGCATTCAGTTTCTGCAGCGGTGTATATATATCAATAGTTTTAAAGTCATACTTAGAGGCATAGGTTCATAAAACATCCTATTTCTAAAAATTGCCTTCCTATTCTGCACTACAAGTTGACAAAAATATAATCAAGTAGTTTTAGAAAGAAGTTGTGTTTTGTATGTTTTGTTTCTAACATAGTAAATTACTTGTGTTGGGTGTATACTTATTCATTAATGATGACCCACTTCTGGGGTGTTGGAACATATCAAACTACCAAAGTAAAATGTAAACAAAACACAAAGCTTTGCCATGTGGAGAGAGACTAAGAGTAATAGAGGGAATTCAGATGACATCTCAATTTAATGATGAGTGTTCTTAAGTCCTCATGATTGTTTGCAACTTATTGCCTCATCATGTCCAAACATCACTGACAGGCCATGTGCTGTTAACTTGACTGAAAAAATTACCTGCTCCAAAATTCATCACTGTTAAGCTTAGCCTCTGTATCATCGTCACAATTAATTTTCTTACTAGCAGAAAAGTTAAACTGTTAACTCTACATAATAGTAGGTTGTGATCAGCAGTGTTACAGACCTGAACATAAATGTCTTAACCCAGACATCTGGGAGGTATTGATCCAGATCAAAGAGTAGCAGCTTATGTCCCTCCCTAATTATTTAGAAATACAGCTGGCAGAGTATTTGTAATACTCGAATCCTTGTGGCTCACACAGAAATCATGTTTTTTAATTTGACCTCATTGAAAAGGTATAGTTTTAAAAGAGAATTCAGGTGATTTACTGTCATCAGTGGAAGAGTAGTACAGAGGATGGTAATAAAGAAGAACTTTTAAATGATCATATTTTAACATGACAGGGTTTCTCTTAGAAGTTTTCAACACCTCTGTTTGAAAAGAATAAGAAGCCTATAAAACCTAAGCAAATGTTTCTGAGCACAGCCCGTACCTTTGTCAGACAAGGTTAGTGAATCCCCATCCTTTATTTGCCTTTCTTTGTTGTCTCTTCAGAGGCACATCACTGCAAGTCATCGAACCCTATGGAACCATCAGAGGTAAAGAGCAGCTGAGGGTTTGAAAAGTGCCAGAGCATTAATTAGCTAAGAATTCCTGAATCTCCACTGATCTAATGAAAGTTACTCAATCACAGGATTATGCAGGAAGCCTAATAGTGGCTTTACAGTTAAAGCACAGAAGTGGCTGACTAGAAGTGCAGGTTTGATTCTTACTGCCAGCCCCTCTATGCAACCTTGAACAAGCCATCAGTTTTCATTGCTCATTTTCTCTGTATGTAAAATGGAAATAATTGTGCTCATAGGACTATTCTTAAGCTAACTCCACCTCCATCTGAGAAGCACTTTGGGATCTTCAGGTTATAGAAACCACTGAACTGTAAAATATCATTTAAAATATGTATTTTCTGGATGTGCTTAAAATATGTATTCCCTGGACCAGTGTAAAGTAGAATTTTGAGTGTGATATACCAGGTCTAGATAATTTAACCGTTACCTTGAAAAGTAAAAATGTTGTTTGTAAAGGATTTTTCAATGTAGCAGATGACTGTAAAGTAGCACCTCAAACAGTGTTGCCTAGAATATTTATTCTTGGTAAATAAATATGCTTTACAGGATTATTTTGCAACATTTTGCATTAGGTATACTTGAAGTAGGCTTCTGAAAATAGAGCTTCAAACATCTTAAAGGATAGTTTGTGTGTGCATGTATATATTTTTACATTTTAGACAAACTTGCTGTTTTAGACAAACTTCTGTTAGAACCAAAAGTAATTTCAGCTGTGACATTCAATATCTGACTCACTTTTATCCTCAGTAAAGGTGACACATTGCAGAAGAACAAAGCACGGAGCTGGGCTGGCTTTGGCTATTTCCTGTTTAGTCAGAAATAGCTGCTAGAGCTGTGTTTATCCCTGGTGTCACATCAGCAAACAGAAATTCTCCCTAAAGACATCTGTCCAGTTGGTCCTGGACGTAAACTCTGAAAAGTTTTGGTTTGTGTGACTCCTATAAGTTTCAGGAAGTTTTATGTAAGAAAGGGTAGGAGAATACTTATTGTATTAGGATTCATAATAGGACTTGATGACGGTTTTAAGATTTTTTTCCCTTTCAAACTGATGCACAGGTTTGCCTACTGAAATATTTTTGCTTTGTCTTCATCCACTCTTGTGCACTACAACTTTTGTGCTCATCTCAGTGGTTTCTTCTAGGACCTTTCTGCCCACACAAATGGCAAACATTTAGTAAATATTTACTGAAGGCTTCAAATGTAACCGAAATCTCACTGCATTATAAAACTTAAATTCAGTTTGTTCGCTAAAATAGAAAGGTTTAGTCTGTACACAATCATCAATTCAACTCTGACTGAACTGGGGCTGGAAGCAAGTCCAAGTCATAAACGAATGCATAGCCTTGGCCTAAGACTAGGCCTCAGCCTAGTTGAGTAGGCCAAAAGCAGAATAACACTTTCTTTCAAGCCCAAAGAAACAGAATTATCTGAGTTTAAGATCCTAAAATGAAAGTCCTGCCACATGAACTCATTTGCATCAACAGGGAGAAAAAACAAATAAATCAACAATCCTCACCCTCAATAGCATCCTCCTTATCTCATGACTGTTACTGGAGAGTTCTCCTGAAGTCTTCCCTCTACTGATCTGTTTGCCTCCCTCTAAGGGAGGCTGAACCAGGCCAATGAGCATAACGGAAAAGATACAGCAGCCCCATTTTAATCATAGAGAATCTTAGAATAGTTTGGGTTAGAACTTTACAGGTCCTCTAGTCCAACTCCACTACAATAAGGGGGGACATCTTCAACTAGATCAGGTTGCTCACAGCCCCATCCAACCTGGCTTTGAACATTTCCAGGGAAGGCACATCTACCACTTCTCTGGGCCGCCTGGGCCAGTGTTTCACCACCTAAACAATGCTTCCTTATATCTAGTCTAAATCTTCCCTCTTTTAGTTTAAAGCCATTACCCCTTGTCCTACTGCAACAAGCATTACTAAAAGGTCTGTCCCTGCCTTTCCTTTAGGCCCACTTGAAGTACTGAAAGGCCACAATAAGGCCTTCTCAGAGCCTTCTCTAGACTGAACAAACCCAACTCTCTCAGCTTGTTCTCATGGGATATGCGCTCCAGCCCTCTGACCATCTTTGTGGCCTACTCTAGACCTGCTCCAACAGGTCCACGTCCTTCTTATGTTGGGGTCCCAGAACTGGATGTCACAGTTTGGGTAGGGTCTCATTAAAGCAGAGTAGAGGGGCAGAATCTCCTCCCTTGACCTGCTGGACATACTGCTTTTGATGCTAAAAACATTAAAAACACCACTCAACAGTTTAACTGTACCACCTTTTCAGGAATGCGATCATTTGTTACTAGTGCTTGGCTCCAGAAGACTCATACTGCTATCAAAAGTTCTAGTAGTAGACAGAGATTCAAATCAACATAAGTAAAAATAGGTCAATATATAAGTTAAAAGGCAACTTTTTGTTTTCCTGTTGAAATGGGAAAAATAGGCAAGTTATTTTTTCCAAAATTACACTTTCCAAGTCCTGTTATACAACAACTGTCATGTGCACTTCCAGCTGAAATCAAGGAAGAGCATTATGCTTTAAGATTTCCCTGAGTTCTTTTCTTTTCAAAGAGAGACAATTCACCACACAGGGAAGACCTGGAGCATCACACACAGGGGTGACAAGTAGGTTACGGTAAAACACTGTAAGGGTTTTCTCCATTTTTGCAGTTGAAAAGTTCCAAAGACATTTCCTTCACCAGCAAGGATTTAAGAACGCAGATGAATTTTTGCTTTCGCAGATGAAGAATGACAAAGCTACCCAAAGAGAGGGTAAGATAAGGTTAGCACCAATAACAAGAATGCCTTTACCTTGCACATCCAGAGCAGACAGATCACACATGACCACCCCACAGGGTGACAGCTACTAGCGTTCTGGTGTAAAAAAACCTCTAGAACAAGCTGTTATTTTCAGTCCAAGAATAAGACACAACTGCCAACATCACCTATCTTCTGCAAGTTAGGCAGCAGTACTCAGCCTTTTACAGCAACCCCAAAATCCCTCACCATAGAGCCTTTCTATGCCTTCTTTTTCACAAACACTCCTACTCCACAACCCACTCATCTTTCCAGGCAGGAAGCCTATTTAATCTACCAACTGGGACTAAGACCTTTGCTGATTTGCAGCACCTGTGCCATTTTACAGCCTTGGCCAACAGGGGTTTAAAGATGAGGAAACTCTGTTACCCTGCTAATCATATAAAAAAGGGATATCCTCTCATAGTAAGAGAATTACCAGCTTTGGTTGTACTTGGTCAAGCAGTGTGCTTAGAGAGTACACAATCCAAGCCACAGATAAGGCATTTGCTTTATATCAAAGCAAGTTGAGAATAGAGAAACAGAAACTGTCAGAAATTACCTGAATCAGGCACACAGCATTATCTTTATGCAATGTGACTTTGTCTCGGATTGAAATAGGGCACAGCTGAATTTGTAAATAGACTAGCATTCACCCCTCTGTCCTTGTGTAAATTAATACAGGAACCTTTTGAACGACAATTCTGGTGTCAACTTGTAATCTTCTCTGGAGGCTCCACGCGGAGCCACCTTGGCAGGTTACTGAGATCTTACCAACTCCCGATTTTAGGTCAACTTCTATCCTATTATTTTACATCTTCCCTCCCCCTCTTAATTCACTAGCAAAATGACACCTGCCTTCAGCCAGAGGGACAAAATTGAACTGTCTACTTGAAATGAACAATAATATTGTACATGTTATATATCCATTTAGAAATAGAATATCTGGGTTTAGTTCATTTTTTAAAGCTTGATGTCATCACTGATCCTAAGAAAATACAAGATTATTACATAGTAGTTAAAATCTACTACAGATATAATCTAGAAGGGGAAAGAAAAACCTTATTAAAAAAAGATTTAGCACAGGGAATTCTTGGAAAGTATCAAAATATGATAAGCTCACCTGCTCATGCACTCTTCACATGTGATGCAAATCCACATGTAAACATGCTTCTACTAAGAAGGTGATATTGCTGTTGTAAAAACATTCCATGGTGTGCTATTGGGGTGTTTTAGTACTTCTTTTTTTTTCCCCATGGATATATAACAAAAATATATTTTTTAATTGATAATTACTTTAAAATTGACAGTTATTACTATGGCATTCCAAAATTAGATGTGGACAGGCCTGCTGAGGAGTGATTGATACTTGATTTAACAGATTTTTACCATGAAAGATGTTGGAGATGAAAGCAACCAGTAGCCAGTGGTGAGATATGATGACATTGAAATAAGGATGTATGTATGGAACAGATTTTTGTAGATACTTATATGACATTTCTGTGACACAAGTACATGATTTGGTGGTGGTTTAAAAATTAAACTAGATGGGAAATCTATTTTCTTTGTTACATTTTAGAAAGCTTTCCTTTTAAGTGGAATGCTACATTAGTCATTCTGGGTTTGACTGTGACAGAAACTAATCTGGGCATCTGCAATGTTCACTATTAGCTGCTTTCATGATCTTGTGGATGTTTTTTTGTTGAGCATTAATTACAAAACATTGCAGTATAAATATGTATGTGTTTCTTGGGAAATTGATGCAGTCACCATTACTATTTGTGTTGCTGTCCATGTTCCAGACACCTTCCCGGTCCCATTTGTACCTGCAAAGGAGAAGGTGTGTGTCTCTAGAAGCTTCCCATCCAGGAGAGTAGTTTTGTGGAGAAAATGTAGCCCAAGCTTCTCTGCTAAACTTTATTTATTTTATTGTTATTTGATTTTCCCATGCCGCTCATGTCCTTGTTTTGCCACCTGCTGTATCTCATTCAGCACATAATTTATAAAACTCTGGAAGAAGGATGGAGACAATCTTCTTGTTACTGTTTTGCACAATATGAAGACAAAGTGGTCCTGGATATAAAAAGGATTGAAGCCACAGTATGGTAGCAATGATTATATTCCTCATCCTAATTTCAAATTAGATATAGAAAAATATCTGACTAATTTGGTAACATTGAGATTCCTGGGTATTTTAAAATGTGCCCATTTTTATTTGCAGTGTAAATAGTCACTGCCAAGAATAAATGGTATCTTGTAGTCTGTGAAACAGGGGGGATCAGAAGGCTGCTGCTCCTATTTAAATCATTTGGAACTTTGCCACTGGTACAACAGGGCTGAGATTACACGCTGGGCTCTAAATGTGAATGACCAAGGCTTTGCCAGAGGGGAAGCCACGTGTCCTTTTTTGTCTTGGTGGGCTCAATTGCAAAAATAGGTAAAACCAAGACCATGCTGCAAAAGCCACACTGCCTCAAAGGTGAGATTTCCTGGGAAAAATGGGTCTGACTCTCCATGCCTTTACACAGCCACTTAACAGTGATGTATTATGACTGATTTTGGTGCAGATGCAAAAGAGTGCAGATAAATGGATTTAACACATTTTTCAAAAAAAAGCCCGAGATTGCTAAGCTTCCACCCAGGTACTGTGAGATGCCATGTTTCTGCTGACCAGGCTTAACAAACAGGTTCTATTTGCATTTGTCTGTGCCTAACCATGAACACATTAAGTAACTCTAAACTACATCTTGATAGTTATTTTTCTTTTTCTCATTCATACTCTGACTTGCGTATGATTTATAATATTTCTACTGGGAAAGCTTCATAGGCAAGTAAGCTTTCCCTTGTGAGGTTTTGTACATTACCATTTACAGGCATCTTTTTTCTTTACTATGGTAATATTTCCTACATTGATTTTCAACTTCATCATTACTGGAAATTGTCTAGGTAATAATTTTAGAAACGTTAAAGAGCTGCTGGTATTTCATGGAAAAGCCTGACAAACATTCCATTAAAAAATTGTGCTGGTGATAATTCATCAAAAAGCATACTTCTTTAATTCCTTTCCTTTATTACAGACTTTGTCACCTGAAGTTACACACTTAATTTCTAAATATATGATTGGCTCCAGTTCCTCCTATTTGCATTCTCCCCAGGAGAAGATGCTGAGTCGGACAGAGATAAAGAAAAAGAAACTTCTAACATAACCAGTCATTTATTATGTTCAACCCAAGATAAAGAGGCCTGAGTTGCAAGAATCTTTCAAGCTTTCTTTTTATCAGGATCCTGTAAAAAGCTCACATTGAGACTTTCCCACAAGTGGAAAATAAATAGCAGTTTTATTGGTACAAATGCAAGATCATCAGGCCCAGTTTATGTAATGCAATGAGCAAAAATGAGATGGCAAAAATTAGGAGCATAATTTCCACTTCACTGAAGAATGTTTTTCAGACATTTTCCACTTGTAGTTACTCTTATGATTTGTTTTCAGTCATCATTCACATAGTAGGCATAAAGTATACAAGTTTTTATCTCTATATATTTTTTACCTAGCTATTGCTTTCATAGATACAACAAATTAGCTACATTTTCATTCGGTTCTTTTCATTAGCCCATTGAGTTTAAACAGAAAGTATTCAGATTACATGGATTAATCAGATGTTTTATTAAAAAAAAAAACAGGAAAATGAGTTGCAGAGTATAATATAAAACACAGCAGGCTTTGACTTTCTGCCTGGAAGCTGTTTAAAAAAATAATAATAATTAAGAAGGAAATGAAGAGTACACTGTATTCTGTGCATAAATCAGAGATATTAAAGGCAAATATTTGCTTTTAGATTATGATGAACTCAGATTTATAAAAAAAAATGGACTTGAGATGTTAATTTAGCTAAATATGAGCTCTAATCAGTCATTCCTCCTGCATCATCTTCCATGGCTATGCATAATAATAGTAGAGGTGTTCATACTGTAACACAACCTTTCACTGTAAGCTAGAGCCTGAGGATGTTTTCTCCCCTTATCCTTGAATCCCCTTTGCACAGCCCTAAGCCCCATCACACATTTAGAAGGAACAGTTCAAAAACTAGATGGAGTATAATAAATTAATCTGGACTTAGTGGGTGGATAAAAGGTCCAGCAGGGGTTTGTTACAGACCCTGGGGACAAGAAGAGAGAGGAAAATGGAATATTGCACAATGACATTAGTAAGGCAAACAGAGATAATACTCTGTGCGCACGCCTGTGTGCATGTGTCTGTGTGTGTCTACAGAGGCAGGGAGGGGGGGAAGGGTGGCATCAGTATTCTTAGCCTTGAATCATCCTAATGTAATAACGATTGAACACTGCTAGCCTACTTCCAGAGATCCAAGGAAGGAGTGTTTCTACATCTGTTCTTAAATTATCACACAAAGCCAAATCACAGACACAGAAACTCCTACCGCAAAAAGAAAACAGTGTTAGCAAATCTCCATTCTGAACACCCTCACTTAGGAATTTAGGAACATCTTTCTCTTGACCAGACCACTCAGAAAAGGAAGGTGTGAAAAGTCCTGATTAAGTTATTATGACACAGCTTTTTAATAGGAAAGGCAAGAATGAATTATTGCCCTTTTGAAAAAACAGTAAAACACCAGAAACCAAGTTTGTTCTTATATGTACTCTTAAATTTACTATTAGTGCCATTGCAGTGTTGGGAGCCAAGATGGCAGCTGCACTGGGTTTAGCCAGTGCTACCAACTTTCCAAGGCAAGATTAAATGACAGGCAATAAAAATGCTCGCATCCTGCCCACAGGCTGTGAAACGGGTTCTCCCTTTCACATAGTCTCAGCCTCGCTACATGCTATGAACCACCCCCAGACAGGACATCAAGGTAAAAGTTCCCTTGATAGGGAACTTTCGCAAACTGACAGGTTTGGGAAAGTAATTTTTGATAATCCATTTGAAATTTGTACCTAAAATACTACAGGTATGAATGAAATGTTCCTGTCTTGAATATATATTCATCAAAACCTGACACGCAATAGGCACTTTGAAGTTTAAATGAGACAAAACTTTAATGTCATTCTAAAATGTGCCTAAATACCAGTTGCTCCTCGTTCCCTTCTTCCACACCTACCAGAAGCAAGGGCTTGGCACAGCTCATGCAACAGAGTTGGGTCATCACACATTTTATCAAGGAATACAGATGTCAACGCTCCCCATTCACTTTTTTCAGCAGAATTCAGGACGACAACTTTAGATGTACACAAGGAGAGGAACTGGGAACTTCACCCTTTGCTGTACAGGAGCCTGAGAAAACAGAAATTAAAAGTTCCCTCCATCACCGCTTGCTGTGGGCAGAATCATTCCCTGCTCAGCTCTCCTAGAGCTACTGAGAAGTGGGGACTTGAAGGAGAAAGCCTGTCCACACAGCTGGAGCTCTTAGATATCACTCATATTTTTCAATTTTATTCTAGCACAACTCCAACATAACAGACTTTTGCTTTTTGAAGAAGAGTTCCCAAATATGAGCCTAGCTTTAGTTTGAAAACATCTTTCTTTACACATTCTCTCAAAAAGTGCATCTGCAATGAAATCTTTGGAGCGCAAGAATAATGTGTGGTTACTGGTTAAATGTGTGCTGGATTCCCAATGGTCTATTTTTATCTCATGATCTCAGAGCAATTTGGGATGTTGCACAACATCTAACAGTTCTGAGACAAAGAAATGGTAGCAATACAGTTTTCCAAGTTAAAAATCTAGATATGATGCTGCACTGGCAACACCTGACTGGTGTTTGTGAAACAGCTGAAGAACAGTACGGTATGCTACCCAGAAAGCTGTATTAGCAAGAGAACAAAATTAAAACTTGGATTTAGAGGAGAGAGTTCAGCCTTATCAAGCCTTTAGCCCTAGATATTATCCAAAATTTGAAGATATGTAATTAACTGGGCAGTGAAGCATATTTCCAAGACTTGCAGAGAGAGTTCATTTCAAAGTCATGGCAACTTCCTTCCTATGTTGGGGCTGCATCTGACTATTGCCAGAATGTGCTCAGTGCCGAATAGCTCTATTCCTGCAGAACTGTTACTCACAAAACACAAAAAGAACACAAATAACATTTTCCCTTTCATTTGTTTGTAAGTATGTTTTAGATAAAGCTATTCTGATAGCTTAAGACTCTTTTGTTCAGACTGCACAAGCTATTTGGTGCCAGAGTTATTTAAATCCTGAGAAGAGGTATTACAATAGATAGAAATGATGTATGAATAGGACATAAATGATGAGGATGGAAGGGCTGATTTAATAAATGGGAACTTTAAGCTGAAAGCATGAATGAGAAGGCACTGGATCTACAGCACCACTGATGCAGAACATGGAGTCAGGAAGAACTGAGAAGAAATGCTGCCTGTTGTCCTGCCAGGATTTATCCCTATGCTCTGAAAACTGGACACACTGCTGGGTAAGCTACTAGAGCTGCCAACTTGCAGATGATACCTAAAGCTGACAACCTAATCATCTGTGGCATTAAAGATCCTGTGGCACTTTTCATAAAAGACAAGGAATTAGCTATAGTGAACTGGCCTAATTTCAGTCTGCATAATTACACTCTGCACACCTATGATTCCTTTGCAGTTTCTTAGGAGGAAAAAAGAATGTATTCTTCCCTTGCTGTAAACCTTTTCCCTAGAAAATCTCAGATACAGCTGCAGTCATCTTGTGCTTAAGTCTGATATCAAACTGTTAAATTTGCAATGCACTTTGAGATCATTTATTCTGAAACGTAAGATTATTACTGCAGGCACCTCAAAGGAGTATGTAATCCATGCTATGTGTTCCAACACCCAGGCACAAAAGAGTAAACTGAGAATTTGGTTTCTGAATCCCCCTCCTTCATTTCCCTGCCCATCTCTATGCTTTTGAAACCAAAGTCATAATGCTGTCGGAACATTTTTTTAGTGGTTTAATAAACATGACATGCTTGCACTTGTTTTGCATTTTAATAGCAATGCAGTGGCAATAAGACACTTCCACAAATATAATGCATGCAATTATATAGGTTTTTAAGTGCTAACTTTTGCCAGGCATATATATACATATATAAACCCCCTTTTCTTCAAAACCTAAAAACTCTCTTTTGTTTTTCACTCTTCCCCATTATGGCCACCTGACTGTTTGACTTTTAGGTGGCGTTTGACAGGCACACACGCCTTGTCAATGGGAGCTATTGGGAGCTGTAGCTTGGTGCCTCTATCACTTTACTAGCTCCAGTGAAAACTTTTTAATGGCACCTGAGAAGTGCCTATGGAAGTGGCCACATTCTTGATCTCACAGGTTCTAATTTTTCTTTCTTAAAGACAGTTTCATATGAGTTCTGATCCCTAGTTTGCACATATACTGTTTCAGAGACAGTTCTGTTTGTGTATATTTGTATTTTTTCCTCTTCTACCTTTTCTTAGCTATTGCTGTGCTGTTTTACACTCCATTATACATACAGCGATGTAACTTGTCCATGTACAAACTATATTAGTCCACTGGAGTATGCTGTCTTTCAATAGGGTGTATCTGGTGCTTGTGACCAGCAGACAGGTGTGACGAAACACGGCGTCACTCACTAGGGACCGCTGAGAGCATCACTTCTAAGGGCAAGAATGGCCAAGGGTTGCTACTGCGTGAGGTTTGGTTCAGGATTTCAAAGTCCCAAAGTGCTGCAGTGGTCTGTCAAGGGCTTTTGGTTGACCCACTTTAAATATCTTAAGTCTATAACAGGAGTAGACCTTCATTAACCTGCCCTGAAATTCTTAAAAATTAAATTAAATCTCACTAGAAAAGATTCAAGTAGTAAAAGTAGTAGGTATAGTTCTAAGGGATATAACTTGTACCAAATTAGTGCTTCTGATTTTGGACTATCACCCCTCTCTCTCTCTTTTGCCAGATTCAGGGTAACATTTCATTCATTTTTCTTCAGAGGAAAATTGCATGACCAAGAATTAAATTAATTCCAGGGTTTGGCTCAAAGTGCATTATAATAAACAAAAGGGCTCATATTAACTTTAGTAGAGTATCTACAGTGTTTAGTAGAGTACTAAAGTTAATATAAATGCACATTTTTTTTAAGGAAAAGCTTTAGTATTCCATACCATACTGAAAATATTGAATTGGTCTATGTTTATGCTAAATAGCACAAGTTCCTTTTATGTTTTGCATTAATATTCATAACTTCACAGTTGACATTGTATTTAGCTTCTGCATTAGGTTCAGCTAGACCGTTACCCTGACAAACATTATTAAAGATTTTTTTACTTACAATGTTAAGATACTATAAACAGAAGGTTTCTGCTATGTAACTTCACTGGTGCAGGAATTACAGGCTTGAGCAACTTATCCTGAATAAGAAACTGCCAAATGACACGAGGTAAAACAGTAACTCCACAGAAGGATCTAATTCAGTGTACTTACTGTGTGCTAGTATTAGTCAGTTATTAGGTTATTAAATCCTCTCTAATTATTATCTGAAGCTTTTCATAAAAAGCTTTTTGCAAAACGGATCTTATCTAAAAATTTAATTTACTTGATGTTTATAGGCTTTAAAAAAGTGATTTTATGATATAAAACCAGAATTATTTCCTTTTTAAATAAACCCAGTTGGTGTTGTAATTGAGATGAGCATGCTATTTTTTTCACACAATAATCTGATATGGGACTTTCTTTTCTCAAGAGACTTGCTTGATCTGCTCTTTATAGACATTCAGTCTCTGTAAATATGCTTTTGGTTTCTTTATCAGTAATAGTATTAGACCTGAATGCTTCAGTATACAGTATAATGGGATATTAAAGGCCTTTCTGTATATGTTTTGGATGAGCTAGCCTGACAGAAAGAAATGAGCTCACACTGAAGGATATTCTTTTCAAGTAGACACTACTACTTATAAGGATTTTCTTCCGCCATTTAGTTCTTATATTTTTAGAGAAAACCACATTCTTTTCTTTGCCTTTTTTGCTCTCTCATTGTTTGCCTTTTCTTCCTGCTTGTACTTTGCTACCTAACCATCTGACGATCTGTGTTGCCATGGGAAGGACTGTAATGCCATAAATTCAGAGAAGTTCCTGTGTTCCTTTTTTTCCATTTTATTCTTACACAATCATTAGCACAGATTAGCTCTTTTCATAAGGGTGTACTGGCACTAGAGCAGGATTGTAAAATATTCCATTTTAGAAAAGATACAGCAAAAACATTTTATATGCTTCACAGAAAGGCACCAACCTGCACAGGCAAAAGCCAATGCTTCCCAACTTGTAGATCCCTGACTGTTTAAGAACTGAGCCAAACGACGGGCAGTTATCCATCTAGTCTTACAGTAGCTAATGTGAATTCTGGAAATGCTAAAAGATGGAGGAAGAAACCCACATTAAATCACAAAAAAAAAACCCTTCTGGATGCCTCAGGGGATTTGTAACACAATACAGAGATGTTAATTTTTAAACCACTGGTTAAATCCATCGCAGGCTAGCGGTGACTGAAATTTCTACCTTCTAAAATTCTGTAAAGTGTGGTGTATCTAAAGGGAGCCAGCGGTCTCAGCTCAGCTGCTGGTGCCAGCTCTTTCCATTAGAAAAAAGAGAGCTTCCTTAATGGGTACTAGCATAGTACTTGCTTGGTGGGCTCAGTAGAAAGGCAATGGACAAAACAGCTACCAAGAGCAGCCCCTCCAAGTACCACAGTGTAAAAAAAGGACCCAGGTGTATTCTATAGACATTTTTTTTTTCAGCCACAAACTAAATGTCTCTGGAAAAAGGCCTCCAAAAGTCACATCCGCTGAGGTAAAAAGGAATGTACCACTTGAGTATGGCAGAGGCACAATTGCACACTCTGTAAGGCAATCAAACTTCCTCAGAAATACCTAGACAAGTGCCTTTACATGTCAGAACAGGGTCCCCTACGTGCCATCCGCTGCAAGTGCCAGCTGGCACCGTCGGGCCCTATCCCCACGTAACCGGGATTTGCAAGTCAGAATCAGGACTGGGGGCTCTGGTTCCAGAGCTCCAGCAGAGGCAAAATCAAGTCCCTCGCTGGTAATTTGCAATAAACATCTAGTCCTACTTCTGTGCTTGTATTAATCATCCAGTGTTGACATGGGTAAAAACTTATTTTGACCAGTAAACAACCGAAATATGACTCAGACCATACAGGGAGCAGCCGTGCAAAGTTTAGAAAGCCAAGTGTAGAGTCCCTGACTGCAACCACACGTTAATCTCTCTCTTGGCTGATGGCTGGGTGCTGAGCTACTCTGTTCAATATTTTGCATGTTGATTGGCTTGTTATTCACTTCTGCCTCTGCTGGAAGCCAGACTAACCTGTGGGGGAAGTGCTGGAAAACAATTACAGTATATTGAAATGGTCATACAAGTACAGCACACTGCAATACTTTACATAATTTATTAGGTGTTACTACATTCGCTGGCACTCACACGACAAAGATTTTAACAAGACCGACAAAAAGGACAACATCTGCATTCCTGTAAGAACATTTGAGATGAAAATTTACAATTAAACCAAAAGTGCACTTATTACAGTGCGATCAAGTGGTCTGCCTCAACTCCCAATATTTTATGTTAACACAGTACGGTTGCCAGAGTAAAAGAGAAATGTTTGTTACAGCAGCAATTAATTGCTTACTGTTTTTGAAAATTAACATTTCATATACTTTTTCCAAACCAATCCAGTGTTACTCTGAATTTTCATGCATCATTTCTTTACTTTCGTCCCTACTGTGCACACAAGGTCAATTAACTGGTAAATATAATTATTTTACAAACATAGCAAGCTGCAGCCACTATAAACAACAACTTATTTGCATATTTCCTTATTTCTGAAGAGAATGGCAACATTATGGCTCTGAAAATGTTTGCAACTGTAATACACCAAGATATTATTTTTAAGTAAATATTCTATTTAAGTAACTATTTGAGTAAATACACTATTTCTTAGATTAAAATCAGTAAGTAGAAGCTGGGCTGCAGATTTCAGAACTTGCTTCATTTGCATCTTGAAAATGGAATGGAACTGAAAGCTTTCAGCCTTTATTGTTCAACTCTGCAATTCTGTTGCTCTTTGTAAATGAAACAGAAAAGAGATGTACGTGAATATATCACACATTTCAGCCTAAATGAGCTTTTCAAAGTGTAAATGAATATCATTGTTTGTAGTCACCTTCACAGTATTCCTGAAGTTGAAGCTGTGAGCTGAATTCTGACAGAATTTTGTGAAGGATTTGAGAAAACATGACTCACAAGATTTTAGTACTGGCAGACAAAGACCCCTTTCTGATTCTATTTTTGATTCCCAGGGTCTCTTTAAATAAAGAAGATATTCAAGACTGAGGGACAATAGAGAACAACTGTAAGGATGATTTCTTTTAAAAGGAGAAATCAAAGGGCAGCACTTCTAATATGTACTATATATGGCAATCTCTTTGTCTGAATATTGAAGAATGGGTTGGTACTAGCACGCTGTGCTGAAACTGCATGGCTATAGAGGTTTTCCTAGACATATTTCTTGATGACAACTGCATGCTGTTGGATTTGTTTCAGTGACTGGGAATCTGTGAGCCATGCATATTGTGTTCCATTTGCCACTTCACAAGAAAAAATATTTAGTGAGTTTATGGCAAGCAGAACACCTCATTTATGCTGATTGTGGTACACGGGGTGATTTGTAGATTCGCGCATGCTGAGCTTCAGGCACGTTGGCTTTCAGGCACTTTGAAAAAACTACATTGGGTGAATTTGAGATTTATCCCCTAGCCCCAATACAATTCATGTGTTGGGGTGCTCCTACTGAGACCTACCAACGGGAGCTGACAGCTGCATACAGTGCACTGGAAACATTTTAAAGCTTGCTGTAAAGAAAATAGAGCAGTCTACGCCTAGCAGGGAGGAAAATCGATGACTCGGCACTTGGCAGTGGTGACCAGCAGGATGCTTCTGATGAATGCTGAGTCATTGATTTCCCCTCCCTGATCAGCAGCAGCTGCTCCATTCACACTGCAGAAAGCCTTCTCGCCATGACCACATGTGTCAGCAGGCTTTATTGTCATTAAAGCAAAAGGTATTAGCTGACAAGGCATCCAATTTATGTATTTGGGGATTTGATACCTCTACTTAAAATTTCAAAGTTGCTTCTCAGCTAGGGCACCTAAGAGGACACACATATCAAGGCAGGAGATCCAATAGCACAAGCAGCTCTGCAGGTACAAACAATATCTGCGTGATGGATATATGAATGTTGCCTAAGCCTTCAGTTTCTTCTCGCACCGGGATGCACATATTTCATAAACTCAGAGTACAGTCAAGCCGAGAGGTTAAGGTATCTTCTGAGAAGGTAGGCTTCAAGTCAGCACAATGCTTATAGTAGGAAAGGTTACATGTTTAAAGTTAGATGTTTGAGTAAATATTTGGATGAACTGGGCTCTTCTCAAATGCCATGTCTTCAACGTATTTTGTGATGTAATATGGTATGGCTGAAGAACAAAGCATAATTGTAGTTTATCATTTTATGAAAATATAAAGGCAACAGGTAAAACAGGTGAGACTACACTGAATGACTGCAATAAAAGTACAGTCGGAACAGGTTATTACATATCTCAGCATTTGATGAGTATGTATATATTTCTCAGCATGTTCTATAATTTTTATGTTGTTTATATTACCATAATTATTACTTAATAAGTTAGTGTGTTTGTATATCTGTTTGAACTATTCTTTGAGGAAGCAGTTTAAAAAAGGAGACAAAAGAAGAGAAGGGGCCATCATGAGATAAAAGTGGTTTCTCAGGATTAAAACTGACTAAAATACACTATTTATAGTCAGGCGTTTCAGTGCTAGAAGCAATGCTGAGCTTCTGCATTTCAGGTCCCATTCATTGCAGAATACGCATGACTCTGCCTCGGATACACTCATAGAAAAAGTCATAGGTCAGGCTTCTGTGCTTGAACTGGTATTTCAGCAAAACCTCACGTGGCCAGCCACAAAAACCATTTTCCCTCAACTCTGCAGGTGTTTGTCCTTTGAAAAAGAGCCTCTTCACCACACCAACAGGCCTGGATTCAGGAGCCCATAACTGGTAAACTGTATTTTCTTAGTTAATTCAGCTGCAGACTGGAAATTCCTCTTTTATAGTTGGCTCCCCTTTTTGAGCAGCCTCAAGTCCACTTAAATTCATTTGCGTTTTAAAGTGACCTCATCTCCTGGCATCAGTGAGTCCTTGTTAGAGCTGCATCAAACTCAATGTCTTTGGTTTACATAGATTTTCAAAAGTGTACGTCAGCTACAACACCCACTCAGGTTGTAGCATTTGTGAGTTTATGAGTTCTGCAATTTAAGACAAAAATCACTGCCAGCACCTTTCCTTTGCCTTATCTCCCTAAATTTCTAAAAGCCCTCCTCTTTTCTGTTCTACCTAGGGGCAGCTGAATAGGCTTCTCTTCATACCAGCAGTTGCATTAGCACAGAAGCTTTCAAGGATAACTGCTGCTCCTCGGGGAGCCCCAGGAATAGGAGCAGCCAAGAGTGCTCTCATTCTTTTATTCCTTCGCACATCTGGGGTCTGAAGTATCTTAGGCTGTGCTAAAAATCTGCTAACTTAAGAAACAAGTCTTCGAAATCAGATTGTCAGCTATATTGCAGTTAATGAGCCATGTAACTTCTTAAATCATACACATATCACTTTCTTTAAAATTGTTGACCAAGGGTATAAAGAATACAAAACAGAAATAGCAAATGAGCTCAAAAGTATAATGTGACTCCTGTCTCATGTCTGAGTCTCTTTGGTATGATTCACATGGACAGAAATGAATCTGACAGATTAACAGCTGCAACTGATGCAAGTAGCAGTGTTCTTGAAATTCTCCATTTAATTTGCTAGTGATTCTAGTAAAATACTGACTTTGCAAACTGAAGGCCAGATCCTGGTACTGACTGATGGCAAGGTGACATGGACTAGATGAGAGATAAAATGCAAAATAAAAAATATGACAGATTCTACATAATTTCATTACTGACTGAAAGCTAAGGAATATTGTACTCAGGACAGAATTCAGAAATAATAGAATATTTAGCGTGTAAAATATTTTAAACTCCTATAAAACTGATCAGGAAGGGATATGCTACTCATAAATAATGAGTTTTCAATACAAATGATGCACATTGGAACACATAGTCCAAGTTTCAGATAGCAAGAAGTTTCATTATGGAGATGTTTCAATGAACAAGATCCTGCTGTGTTTAGATCATATCTACCTAATAAAATTAAAGATTTAGTCATAATTAATATAGATCCAGACATTTACCTAATTAAAATGAACTGGGTAGAAAGAATTGATTATACATTTCCTTATGAATGAAAATAAACATACAAATTAGTGTTCTTCAAAAGATAATGTATAACTCTAATGCTTTGATGATAGAAATCTCACATTATTTTTGATGTAAGATCGCCACTGATTAGAAAAAATGTATATGATTACAATTAGTAAGTCAGATTGTCTAAATCAGCATATGAGTTGATGCAGCTATGACAACTTACAATATCTGAGAATCTACTCCTTATCTTCAACCAATGAGAAGCATAGAATCAACCCTTAGAGAGGAACACTTAGAGCAACTATCAAACAAAATCTTTTTCAAATGAAAAATTAAAACAAATTACAACACTGCAAAGACTATCACCATAACCGGTACTCAGAAAGCCTCAGTCTATATAAAAGAAGAAAATTTATCTCAAAAGAACGAATTTTAAAAAAGCTTTCCATAATGATGTGAAATTCTGAGAAGGGGTTTAAAATTATTCTTGAGCTCAGAAATCAGATAAAATCCTTGAAAACAGACTTTATTTCAAGACTGTCAATATTTTTAATGGCATTTTATACCAGCAATATTGCAAAGCTGTCTCTTTCTTGGTGCCCTGTGTGGTGATGTAAAGCCTAGCTGAGATATAACTTTTCCAGCATTCTGGTTTTAACAGACAGTGTACTGGAGGATGTCGATTCTTTAGCAAAAGGACCTGAAGTATCATGGATATGGCTGTATGGTAAAAAAAGAAACAAAGCATGAGTTCAGTGTTTTTCAAACCTTATTAAAGGCTTTTTCAAATCTGGGGGAGAAGATAGAGATACTTTACTCCCAACAGTACGAGTGATAACTTTTGCATCAGCAGTGGTCAAATTCCAAATTTAGAAAACAACAAAATTTCTGTTATCCCAATTGATCTGGAATGGCAAACTTGAGAAAACTTGATGCACAAGATCTCTGAAAAGTAGATTATTATGTTTATTGCTGTACCTTTGTTATAGTACCTACTTTTGTAAGTAGAAGTAGCAGAACAGAAAGTGGAAAAATATATAGTGAGTATAGCAGGCTGCCCCTAGACAGAATAACATTTGGAGTTGTCGTATTGTATTGTGTGTAACCTTTCTGTTACATCTCTGAAAATAAAACCAGAGTATTCAAAACAGCACCAACTAGGCTGCCTTTTGGACTCAGAAAACATCCTTAAAATATATTCCACAAGCTCTCAAATGTTCAGAGACACAGCTGTTCAGTTTTATGTCATATCGCTACACCATTTGTATTGCAAAAGATAGAGACCTTGCATAATCAACATATTTTCCTGGCATGTCCTCCTATTGCTCCCATTCTCACACTGCTAATGTAACTGCTGCATTGGCAGCACTCTGTTTTACCAAATATGCTGAAGATTATTTTCTAGAATAGACTTTCTCAGGCCAAGCTTCATGAATACTGCTAGCCAGAGCTGTCAGGCTCCTTCGTTACAAAAGACATAATTTTACTTTTAACTAAAGACATCTGGTCAATATTTATTAAAGCTTGTAGATTGGTTTGGTGACATGGGGCTAGAAATTTAGCTGATATAAAACTGGTATGGCTATAACATATCCAGCAGAGATACGCTGGATTAAAATCAGTACAAAATCTCTCCCTAAAAACTACAATATAGCAAGACAATAAGTATATATGCATCTTTTAGAAACTGATTTGAACCTGAAATCTTCATTTTCCCTAGATGTAACCTGGGAATATTCTGGCCCTCAAGCAAAGCTATTTGAAGCTAATATCCTACTACAGATAAGAACTGAATTTAGCTCAATGTGCATTCACTGGATATGTTCCATCCTTTAGAAACACCTCTCCCCATCTAGTACGACAAATATGTAGGACAGACAGTATACAGTACTATTTCATTTCTCCCCCTTTTTAGACCCTTCTTCTCAAGTATTTCTTTTCTCTCTATGTGTGTTCATGTGCATGTTTCTACCCCTCCTCTTTCATTTCTTTTCTCTGTAGGGCACCGAAAGTGCTTTTCAGGTGGGAGGGCAGCAGTGTAAAATTGACTACCATTCTAGTCAATTTGCTTCAGCAGCCATTCCATGTGTAAAGCACTTTATACAGAGGGAAGCTTTTTAGACCTTAAGACCAAAAGATCTATTCTTTTACAGCCACGAGGTCCCTGTGAAATCAGAGAAGCTTCAAGAACTCATGCGAGGGTAGAATTTGGCATGGAACCCACTGAAAAAAAAAGCCTATTAAGATCTTGCAATCTGTTTCCCCTTGTTTTTCTTATTAGCACGAGAGACTTTCTCAGGAGGAAAATAATTTGTTTAGAGAAGAACGTCTTTACCTAAGAATTTCAAGCAGGCTGCACACAGAAGCACTGGAGCACTTTTCACTGCCTCCTACTGTCTGAAACAAACTTGTAGTGTTGTTTTAAAATCAAATAGAGCCTAGAGAAATAAAATTATCTGACTGAATCCAGCTAATGTGTCTCATGCTTGACAGACTTGGCATATTGTCCAATGATAAGTGCCATCCATTTCAGTCTTCTGGTGTTTACTGTTTTTCTATGACCTTACGTAACTTACACTTAACCCACTATTTAATAGATGCTGTACCTTTAAATCTTTAAGAATTTCTGAGAGCAGGAACTCATTTTTACTTAATTGGTTGAAGACTAGTGTTGAGGACAAACATACTTGTTCTTGTTGCTGTCAATCTAGAATGAAGGTCATTCTCACTGAAAACATGTGCTGCTTGCACACAGGAAAAGCCAGCAGCCTTCCACGTAGCCAAGACAACATCAGGCTGGTCAGATATTTGGTGTAAGAAATACGTCTTTTTAAGACATACAGTCTCACTGGATACCTGCTCACACAGACTTCAAGGCCATCATTTAAAAAAAATAATTCAGGATAATGGCAGACGATAATTAATTTACAATTAATTTCTACTGTCATCAGAGAGCTTACCAGGCTTTCAGTTACCACCCATACTAAGTTGTCTATTCACATACCAGTAAGAAATACACATATTTTCAGTGTTGCTTTCAACTGTCCTTTTTATAAAATAGTTGGACCTCACAAGTCGGATCAGATTTTAGATCTCATAAGCCTTTAGCCTTGCAAGAGTTTTTAGATAACATTTTAACTTTTGAAACTTTTCTTAAGAAAAAAAAAACAACCACAAACACACACCCTGAATTTGGACAGCCCTGCCCGCAAATTTTTGTTCTGGTTTTATTGGAAGGAGACAACTGAAATGTCATTTTGGGAATACCCAATCTCTCTCACCATGCAGTTTGTTAGGATCCCAGGAAATATCTGGGAGGCCCAGGAGGCAACTAGTGAGGAAACCAAAATGCAGCCAACTGCTAAGTCATTCATGTAGCCACTAAGCAATGCATAAAGGAGGTGAGCTGTACAGCTGCGGGGTGTGTTGTTATGGAGGGAACTTACCCAGCTCCTAGATAACTCAGAAACTCGGCTAAATAAAGAGTGGGCCACCCTGCATCTCAAGAATCTGGATCAGGCCTTGGGAGGGTATGAGAGCGTGACTGAGAGCTACCAGTTGGGGCCAGCCCAGACGTGAGAAGAGAAACGAGTCAACTGGAGAGACTCCCAAAACCTCTAGTAACAGAGCACAGAATATTACAGAACACAGTAAGAAGAACTTCAAGAAGAAATCTTGTGCCTACCCCAAGACATGCTGAACTATACCCTTCTCATTACAGACAGGCCTTTTTTCTAACTTCAACTTAGCAAAAAAAAAGGTAATTTGTGTTTAACTATCTTTACTGTCGAAAAAAGTTTTTGCCTAAAGTCTAGCCAAACGTTTTGTGTTACACTTGAATTGCTGTCTCTCTGTTCTGTCGACAAGGTTATTCCCTTTGGCTTTGCATTAGTTTTTGAAGACTGATACCGTGTTTCTTCTCAGCCTTTTATTCCCTAGCCTAAACAGCCCCAAACCTTGTAATCTTTTCTCATAGGCCACTATATTGCTCTGTTCTGGTGCACGTGAGACTTAAACCTGAACTTAGCTTAGACGGTTCACAGTTGTGAAACAGAAGAAATACTTCATGCATTTTGCATACTATGCTCCTGTTTGTACAACTCAAAATTACTTTCCCCACCTTTTTTCTTACACTAATATGGTATTGCCCGTTCATGTTCAAGCTGCAGTCAGCTACAGCCCTTAGTTCCTTTCCTGTAAGACTGTAAGTTCCTTTCCTATAAGACAAATCAGTTGTTTCTCACTATGTTGATTCTATAAATGATTCTTCTTGTCCAAGCACAGAACCTGGACTTGTATTTAATTGCATGCTCGCTTTTTCTCATATCATCTTTCTAATTTGTCAAAATTCCTCGAAATTCTAATCACGTTCTCCTCCATACCTGGAACCTTCAATGCTTTGTGGCATCTGCAAATTTAATAAGAACATTTTTTATCCTATCATTGAAGTCACTACTGAAAATATTTTACAGTATCTGGCTCAAGACAGGTCCCTGTGGAACCACATTTGATATTTCCTTCCCTATTTACAGTAAACTACCAGTAACTATTCTTTGATTTTGGTTTTCAAGCTCATTTTGCTAATACTCCATAGTAGATCTTCCAGGTCCTGTTTTTCCAGCTTGTTTAAGACAATGTTATATGAAGCAAGAATGTTTTAAAGCACGTCCAAAGTTAAGATCTATAGCTTCAAGAGCTATGGGGGAGAAACACTGTTCCTAGACCTCTAGTAACTTCATGCCTTCAAAGAGCACTTCCTGAGTATTTTTACACCCACACAGTGTCATCCCTTCACCTGCCCTGACTTGGTCCCAGTGTAAAAAAAAACACATCCAAGTTAAAAAAAAACAACCACTGAGCTGATACAGAAGAAGTGGTATGAAGTATGGAGATCAACAAGTTACAGAAGTGTGCTCTCTCTCTGAGTTTACTCCTTCACACCCTGGAAAAACTTCCTTTTAACTAAAGATCCCTTTTCCCACCTTATAATTGTGGAGGGATTCTGCAGGTACGTGCAACAGAAACTATTACTTCCCAACCAGTTCATCCAATCAAGCCAGTTCCATCAGTTTTAACTCCTTCACTTCCACTAATGCTTGAGAAAGGGAGTATCCAGACCCATTCTAGCTTGGCCCAGTCGGGTGATCAAAGGAAGGAATGTTGGCCTGAATTTCCTCAGTTATGTGCATTACATTAGGCCCTTATCGTTACTTTGATGTCAGTTTTTGTGGTTTAATTATATACTAAGAAGTATTCTTAGGTAACCCAGGAAGATCTGTCCTTATGACTCAACCATCCACTTTTTGGCCAGCTGACTGTACATTTAATTAACATCCTCAGCATCAGTTCTGCAGTCCTACCCCAGGCAAATCTCCCATCAAAGTGAATGGGAGTTGCCATCTGTGCAGGGCTGAACACAGAGTCAATAGTACAGCACTACAAGTTTGGGCAAACAGTCAATCGTTACGAATTTTTTAGTAATGCTGTTAAAGTGTTCTTAGGTTAAAATATTCCTTTTAGTTTAAAGAGATTAGTTCTCTCAGCTAGTGTACTTGAATCACTTGTAAGCAGAATGTTGGTGAAAACATTAAGAGAGGTCATTTTCATTCAACCTTTTAATTTGTATTCCTTGCTCTGTGGGGGGAGGTTTGAGCACGCAAGAGGAATCAGGGATGCAGCGCATACGTACCACATCAACTGCACACAAAGAAGTGACTCCTTTGACATAGATAATTGTGCATTAAAAACTTCAGGTTGAAAAATAAATTCTGGTCAATGTCTAGAAGCAGCAAATGTGAGGGTTTTTTTAATGTTTGGCAGTAGGCTAACATTTCACCCACTGAAGTCAGTAAGTCTGCTCTTAATAAAAAAAAATTAGGCTATTCTCAATACCTTTGAAACATGGTCCTGAAGGTTCAAATTTTGCTGTGGATAACCTTAGGCAGAAATAGGTACTATAAAATTAATTTAGTGATGGGCCACAACCATTTGGATCTTTTACAACACCGATTTTAAAAGAAAGTATAACAATACCAATGAATCCATGATACTTTAAATGTTCTGGAAAAAGATTCAGGGGAGCTGAATCCCATACTAACCTCTGCCTCTCCTGAGTCAATCTCATTTTGCTGTTACCAAGGATGCAGCTTCCGCAATGGTGCTGGATCCTTTCTTAAACTCTCCTCACCTCAACACAACGTCATCCCTCAAAGACTCATAGACTTCCCACACCAGACACAGCTCTGCTTCACTTCTGAGTTGTCTTGGAGACAAGGAGGTGCCTGGCGGGCTGAGAGGAGGAGAGTAGCAGCGTAGCATTGCTTCGAGCACACAGTCACCCTATGGCTGGAGCAGAAAGGCTGTAACAGCAGGTAGCACTAATGGTACAGAAGAACAGAAATGGGTTGAATGCCAAAGTACAGGATACAAGACTAATATCGCAGTATCAAGGCAGCACGATAATGCTGTGTATTCAGCATGTCACCCATTACTAATCCATACGTAGGAATGAGAATTGCTCAATTTGTTTCTTTCAAGAAGCCAGTGAAATCAGACTGCCATACTCAGCAATGTAATTTGGATTAACAGAATTTGTCATGCTTTGCCTAAGAAAGCAATAAGGTAACTTTAGTCCTCAACCACAATGGCTACAAGTAGCACAGAGCTGCTTCTGTGATTCAGGGCAGAGCAAAAACTACCAAAAAGAAAACCAGTGATGGATCTCAAAAATATTTGCACTGGAAACATACAAAAATTGTATCTAGCATGCCTTGCAGAAAACCTTCTGTTAGGCAGAAATAACAGACATTGGTTTATTTTTCTGGAACAACAGACATAAAATATTTTTCATACTGAAATTATCAAGGAATAAATTCAGTTTTTAGTTCAATGTTTTCTCTGTATTGTGTTTAATTGGGGAGGGAGAGGTGGGTGATGATGGGGTAGAACTTAAGAATCTGGTTATCTTTAAAGAAGGTTTTCAACCCAATACTCTCAGCAGTGAACTGTGCTGGGTAGAAATCTATCTTGTACTTGTCACAGCTATATTAAATTATCTACTTTTTTCATTTTACAAGGGAAGACATGAGCAGAACATTACTCAGCTGTCAGGATACAGGACTGTGCTGCTGAGGAGAGTACAAGTGAATATATTCTACAAAGCTGCAAATCTAGCACAAAGGTACCAGAGGAGGGATTTGTGTCACCAGTGTTACCTACTGTGGTTCCTGGAAGGCAGTTTTCGGTAGGCTTTGTTTTGACTGCTTTTTGCTACCATGATATTTAAACCTGATCAATGGCCCTCTCTTCTGTGTAACATCTCCTGACTACACTGGAAAAATATTTTTAGCTTTCAACAGATGATACAAACTGACTGATGCAAAGACTCTATGATGACTTGTGCAGATGGTCCCTATGCCACAGGGCAGTAAAGAACAAACCTTGCAACTCATGTTTTCAGTATGTTTTCCAGGTATTCTGGCTTACCACCTGAAAACATAGTAGGTTATAAAAGCATTAAGATACATCCTGAAAACATTTTAGATATCATATTCATTCTTCCCTAGACTATACATGATAAAACAGAAAGAAGCTCACAGAATTTCCTGATAGTTCTCAACTTTTGTCTTGCAAGCTGACTTTGCGGATCTTGCTGTCATCATTTTTCCTACTTAAAGGAATAAACGCATAGAAGAAAATCTTATATCCTTCCATGAGGATAGTTTTAAACCATAGAGTAGTAGCAAAATTGCAGGGTTCAAAAATGCCAGAAAGCTAGGCTTGAGTGACTGAACTGTGACCATAGTAGGTAGGCAGGAGATATGCTTGGGGATGACTAAAAGTTGGATCACAGGAAAACAAACGCTGAAAACTGAGATAGTTCTTGTGCCTACCACTTCCTTCCAAAATATCTGCGTGCTAGCAGTGCTTCTTACTGCATTTCCCTGACTGTCAGGGTAGAAACCTGTACCTCAGTCTATAACAAGAAGTTGAATGAGGGCCTTTTTATATGACAAAGTTATTGTACAATAAAAATAGGATGTTATATTGCAGTGCGTTAGCAACTTTGCAATGTGTGCATGTACTCACTATACCGCAAAGTAACCTCCCCTTATTTTTGCTACTCACTGAGAATATCAGAATGGGATGATAATACTATTCAGCTAGTGCTCCCTACATTTGTAGCCTAATATATCATACAGTTCATCATACAAAAAATCCCAGGACATGAATAGAAGAACAAACAAAGAGAAAAAGCAAATTTATTCCACTAAATAAGCAAGCAATCACAAAGGAAAAATATCAAATACCAACTACAAGACATCTGACATAAAAATACAGACAACCGAACTCTTGAATATTCCTAACTTCCAACCCGGTGAGTCACTGTGCACAAAGAGCTGGACGTTAGTCGTTTGTCAAGAACATGTTTAATCTAGAATCTGCAGACTCTGTCGCCAAAGGTGCAAGAGATGCACACAGTGCACTTCCCCAGCTCATTTTCAGTAGCAGAAAACACCGAATCAGATGCCAAAACGAGTGCAATCTCCAGTGTCATCAGAAAGCGCTGAATTTGGAGTCCATTGTTGCCTATTTTGTCTGCTCAGTTTCGTTTCCCTTCTCACAGAACCCTTTCAGCAGTTGCACGTCATGTGGCATTTGGTTACACAGAAGCCTGCTCAGCTCTTGTTTGATCTTGTTTGTTTACCCTAGTCATGTTATAGGCACTAGATCTATTTTCCAGCTTATGACAAGTGCTTCCATTATTTTTTCTTTCCAGCATCCTAAGCATCTTAAATGCTGGCCACAGAAATGCTGCTGTTTTCTAGTTTCCATTTGCTCATTTGACAGAAACATATACACAGGTTTATATGTAATCTGAGTTTTAAAGTTCACTGAGCTTTTGCAGCTCCACCCTGATATGCTGAATACAGGGATATATAAAATTTTTAGCTTATTTGAAATAATTTTGAGGAGTGAAATGGCAAACTGACCATATGACCCAACTATGCAATTCAACTCTACTAGAGGTAAGTTGTGGCAAAATACCTTGAGAAGGGAAAATAGGAGGCAACACATCTCTTCTTCAGATGCATATCCTACAGATATTCTTGGGAAGAAAAAATCAAGTTTCACCAAGACTAACTGCCAGTCGGAAGGGTCTGTGCTGATACCCACTCGTCTGAGCCTGTTGATCAGAGGATGCTGCTGAACCCTCCTCTGAATGTGATGAGTTCCTCCTCTTCTGGAATGACACTAACATTTATTGAACATGTGCCCCTGAACCACCTCCAGCTTTCACTTGTGACAGTGGCACATCTCATGGATGCCTGCCTTTCAACATTTCTCATTTAGCTGTATTCCAAAATGGAAGAGCAGTATTTTACCTTAAAACAAAGATAGAATGACTTACAAGAACTTACCAGAAGTCTGTCTGATAAAAAGCACATTCTTTGGTACTGCTGAACATCCTGCACTACTAATAAATTCATAATGAGAATAAAAGGTGCTCAGCTCAGCGGGGAAAGGATAGGTCCTTGTACTTCTTATAAATATAGATGCATATTTTACAAAAATCATTTATAAATCAGACCCAATATCACTTTGCACTTTCTGTAGCACAATATTGGAAATAATGAATAAGATGTAATTGGTCCTTGTGCCATACTAAGGACCTCCATGACAAACACAGACAGTTATTTACTGTGTGCCTGCTAAACTACTAATAATCAGTACGTTTCAGAGCCATGCAGGAAGATCGCATTCAGACACTGCCTTTGAGTTTTGCAGCAGCAGGACCTGGACTCCAAGACACTGCACAGTTGGCAGAAGCAGAACACTTACTTCCTCAAGAACTTTTCTCTGAAACTTTTGAATTCAGATTTTTCTAATCCCTTCTACTACAGGTTGGCAGAGCCACTGGGAAGCAAGAATGCTGTGGATCGTCTTCATTATCAGCCTTTTGCTCAAGCTGGTTTTCTTACTATTTGATTTTTCATGTTTTCCATGTTTTTCCTTAGCTTTAGCAGCTCTGTATCAGCTGCTAGAATATGGACTCTGTAGGCTCATGTGACATTAATTGCCCCCATGCACGTAGAGTGCATGTATCCATTTTGACATCCACCCTAAAATGTCCCAGAGCTTGCCTTCAAGACTTCAAGGGAGATTTCTTTACAGTTCATGTACCTTTTCACTATTATTTTCAAACAATGTGATACGTGAAAGTAAATGCCCTGCCCTCACACACGTGAGACAAGCATTAAAAACCCGAGCACCATTGTATAAAATAAGAGAAAAATGAAAAAAAAATAGGATTTTTAATCAAAGCATTTGACAAAACACAGTACTCTCCCTAAAAAAACGCCCCATACACCAATTTTTAAAACCACCATTGATAAATAATAAAAATTAGATAACATGATACGGCTGAACTACAAGTGACGTCTCTTTCCCTTTATATTCTGTCCTACTGATATTTTTACTTGAGGTTTTAGATTCCAATTTTAGTTTTTTAGGTCACTTATGTTGTTTTGGAAAAGAACTATTTTTACTTATTTAAATGTCGTACACATCTGCTTATTTACCCAATAAATAATAGGAAGAGTTCTGAATATTTGGAAAATCTGATAACATGCTATTTAAGAACTCTACCTGAAATTGAGGAGGGACCAAGAAAAACACTGAGAAGGACACGTTTTGTATGAGGAGAAAAGTGTTTTTTAATCTGTAAAAACTCCTGACATTGAAAGATGCTGACTGAAAAGGTCAGAAATACACTGATGTTTGAAGGAGAGGGCCTTAACTCAAGAGGTATTTGAAGAGAAGGAACTAACAAATCCTGGAAGGACACATTCCCAAATCCTAAAGAATAACTGTAAGCACTGAGGAGAGACAGAAAATACCAGGGGAGAGCTGACTGTTCTATCTGAGTATGTCCATTTTTCATGCTAAAGCAAAGAGGGTTTGCACGTAAAATCCTTCTGCACAATGTGTTTATTTCATTGTTTATGTTTGTGATTGTACAGCTGAAACTAGTCCACCAGATGGAGGGCAGGAAAAAGAGATAATTAACCTTATTAAGTGCCCTGGCAGGCTAATACTGGTCCTGGAAACTAAGGGAAGGGGAGCTGAGAGACCCTCCTTTTAACTAATGGTGTCAAATAGAAAATCTGTGCCAGGAATGAGGCCAAAGATGGTGTTTGTAGCCTGGCCAGGGATTTTGGAGAAGTCTAGAAGCATGCAGTTTACGTCTGTAGAGCCAGTTACAACTCAGTAAATGCTGAGCTTCAGGAACGTTACCAGAGCTGTGAAACAGCCCTCACCAGTAGTGCTGCTTCTTTATGTACAGAAGCTGTACATACATTCTGTATGTACAGAAGCAGAGCTACTGCCCAGATACGGAACAACACTTTGAAATAGCTGCTTGGTGTCTCCAAAAAGACCTCATTAACTGAAGCAGCTCCACCTTCCTTAAATTAAAAATCATTCATGAAGTTCAAGCCCCACAGAAAAGTATTGATCTGAAGGTTCACAAAGCCTTAAGAATTTCTAGAAAGTTTAAACTGTAATCTAAATTAATTGAATTTATACTATGGGTCACACAATTGTTTCACAATATATAATCATCAGACATCCATCCCATTTGTTTAACAAAACTGATATTTTTTTCTACTGCAGGAAGAAAATGGAGTAAAAATATTAATGTTTTGGACACTAATCAAACATTGAGAAGCCCTTGCACCTCTCGGTGTTACTGCCCGGCTCCTCGGTGGGCCCAGCACTGTTTGCATGTCCCTGGACCAGCCTCCACGCACCGAGCACTCAGCCAAACCCATGGCTGTTCTGGGCTCTCACTGTCGCACCCTTTGGTCACAAACAGCCAAATTCAGCCCCAAAACTTCATAAACACAGAGTTATATTAGGTACTGCTTCTGTGCAGCCCTGCTGGTATCGAGATGTTTGATATTGAAATCTCACATATGCCCTTCGTTCTAAAATAATTAGTGATTGTAATTTTGTCCCAGGCTGTGCACTGCCGACTCAGACACCGCACTGAACCCATGACTGTGCCATCTGCAGATACATTTGAACAAGGAAGTTTTGAGCACCTGCCAGAAAGCAGAATATCAGCAGAAAAATACATTTACTCAAAGAGAATGAAAATTTGCATGGCAGCAAAAATAAACCCAACATCACCATCCCCATTACGCGAGTGAAGTGCCACTGTAAATGTGTGTTGATTGTTTGCTCACTCGGACTCCAAATAAGAAATGGGCTGCTTGTGTGTTAGCAGGATACAGTCTCTTCAAAAAGAAAAGGATCTTCTAAAATATCAAGTCAAACTGCTAGGAAATTCATCTGTCCAATTTTATTTTTTAGGTGAAAAACATTAGTGGTTTTCGTAATTAAAAAATATTAATGGGTTTTTTCCTGAAAGTTCCTGAGAAAAAGCTATATTCCTTTCTGAGCTTCAGGTTTTTTTATTACTGTCTATACTTGTTTCCCAGGTTTTAACCACTCATATGTATCTGCAAGAGCACTGACTGGAGAATGTCTCCTATATAAGCTTTATTTATTTTTTCCAGAGGAGGGAGGCGGAGGCCTGAAGCCATGATTTCGTCTTCATTCTGTGTACAACATATCTCAAGGACAGAGCACTGGACTGTAAACAAAAGGGACAGCTGTAAGGTCATGAACATTCCTGGAAGCCTCTTACACACAAATACAATGTGGAAAGGATATGGAAATCAGACAGAGCTTTAGCAATATTCATTTTATGTGGAGCTTTACATGTTTCTAAGACACTAAGCTATTTCAGATTCTATTAGATCTTTTCTGTAGTATCATTTAATGTATTACAAAGCAGCTTGTTAGCTAACAGGAAAAGTGGGGGAGAAGTATAAATCTCATGGCACTGCACAATGCAACCTTCTTGAGTCAAAATGGTTTTGGCTTTACTGGAACAAAAAAAATAACCCCATATAAAATAGGAGTTTGTGCTCACTATAAAGCACCATATGGAGACAACCGAGGAGGCAGGAATGGGAAAGAAAGAAGAAATGCTACCTATGTGTTTTGTAGGGTATTTTAGTCCTACAATCTTCCATTCTGCTTCTAGGCTGATCCTTTTCTACTCATTCTCTAAATACATAAATAAATAAATAAATAAATGGTCTGCATAGCCTTGATATTAACAAAGTGTCATGACTCTGGCAAAGGACAGAAATCCTTTGCAGTATACCGGCTCTTTTTGTTTTTCCCCACAGGATAATATTTTCAAGACATGTTTTTCCCTGCATATTGTGCTTACACTGACTTTTTGGTGGTGCTCCAATAGAAAAATGTCTGCATGTGCAGTTCTAAAAAGCTTTTCAGCGATGTAAATCATTAAAGACGCAGGGACTCAAAACCATATACATGCACTGAAAAGCAAAATCCCTGTTGGCCGCTGTACATGACTGAGTTATGCATTTCTTTCTCCTTATCGTCATTAAAGTTTGCACAGGAAAATCATCCTCCGTGGTCCTTCTTCTGTACCAAATGCTCAGCCATAGCCTATACCCATGGTACTGCCACGCAACAGGCTGGTATGGTGACTAAAGGAAAATTAAATGGATACTTCAAAATTCTTCAGCTTTTGGATTATCACATGTGTATTTTGGCACTGAAATTGCATGAAAAAAATATATAATCCTTACCCTTTTTTTCACTGGATACTATGTGCCAAGATTGACACAATGTCAAGTTTAAATTAAAAAATAAAAAATAAAAAAATCTCTCACCTGCTCCTAATAACTGCCCCTTCCTTGCTAATCCTTTTTTGCCTGGGAGAAGAGAGAGGCCTCACAGTGAGCCCTGAAGGTCAGCAATCTTGAATTCCACTGGAGCAGCAAGGGCAGCAAATTCCACAATTAAGAACTAATACAGGAATGTCAGAGTCCCAAGTGACTTCAGTGGTTGTAGTGGAGGTTCAACTTGAAGCATGAAAGCCCTACTCATTAAAAATCAACACCTCAAATTACCCCTACAAACAAACTGGAGACCAATGCCTCTTACAGACAGAAGTATAATATATCTCGAATATTGAGCTAATATTTCTTTGTTGCTGCAGCATCAAGTCTGTATGACAAGCATATGCCAAAGTGCCAAGAACTTCCGAAGAAAGTACCTCTTCTGTTCTGGTTCCTTCACAGCTAACAACTGGCATAAGAAATACAATATTGTTTCTGTAAGAGCTGAACAGTGAGAAGTGACCTGAGTTAGTCTTCAAGAGACGGAAAATCAAGAGAAGAAAGTGCATTTCTCACTGAAGCACACCACTTTTTTTCCTTTGATATCATGATAATAAAATCTTTTCTATTCTAAGGAGGTCTCCTGAAGGAATCCAGACATCACAGACAGAGGCTAAGTATTTTATTGCCACTTTATCCTTTAGCATTTGCTCAATCCAATGAACCTATTCTACTCTACCTGCTCTGCATCATTCCCAATAAAACGGGATCAGTAGGCAACAGGAGAGCAAAACGGAGGAAGGAGCAGAGAAGGTGTGAGTGCCAACAGCTATCACCCCTGCCAGCCAGGTTTGCATGCCATTAGGAGAAAGAAATACAGAATGCTCCATTTGTATGCTCTTGTTTGTATTAAATTAAAAGCTCCAGGGAGTAACTTAAAATCAAAGTCTGCCAAGGCACAGTGAATCTGAACAGTTATTAGCAGTTTTAAGACTGCTGGGGAAGGAGAGACACACAGGTGCAGAGCGAAGGGAGGAGAGGAAGGAGTAGAAGACGTGGATGCAGAAATAAAGTTGAGCAGTGAAGTATAAATTCACCTCAGCCCTTCAGATTGTTCCAGCAGATGTTGGCAAACAGAGAGAATACAACTGATCTTGGCACCACCACAGGGGTAGCTAAGTTTAGTTATTTTAGAGTTTTTGTGAACTCCATTGAGATGCAAACATGCTGTAAGTCTGTCAGAGACAAGCTTTTTTATTTTTGTTTTGTTGTGGTTGTGTTTTTTTTTTTAATTGTGCAAATGTATTTAATGAGGCCAAGATAAATAAGCATTCTCCTCCATCCCTTTTGGAACTCTGCTAATATACCAAAGTGCTGAGGCAATCTGAGTGGATCTACTTGCAAAACAGTTCCTGCTTTATTTGCTTTCCATGTTAAGAGTCCAGTGCCACAGAGGACTTGGCAAGCCTACCGTGCTCAGGGGTTACCATGAGGAACTGGCTCTTTATCCTTCCCAGGACACAATGTTGATACAGAGCGTGAGTCTCTCTCCTCTCAGCTTCAGTACTAAAACAATGCCTCAGGATGACATTAACAGGCACTGCTGTGGCACATGAAATCTTTCAATATTTATTCTGATCATACTCCTGGCAGTAACAATGTAGTTAATAAATTCACCTGAAGTCTCCACTGGAATTTTTCATTTCCCATTTTAAGCTGTTCTGAAGTGCTCCCGTGCACTTTACAATAGTTGCTGTCTTTTGTCACGGATGTGATTTCGAGAGAGGAAGAATCTGATCCCTGTAGATCCCAGAAATACTGTATGCTACATATTAATCAAAGTTTGAAAACCTACTTAAGATCATCAGATGAAAACAATTTAAAAGTTTAAAATATAAATGTTTGCATATTTGTCTTTTAAAAGAGCTGAAACTTGTTGGCAAGCAATTGATCCTAGAATTCACACTGTTTTCTTGTTGGGTCAATAGAAAAGGATTTTCTCTGCTGATATTTGAAACAGACTGCTGCTAAATCCTGTGCAAAATCTGGAATGCTTTATGCCTACACATGCTTGCATTTTTTTATATCGCAAAGATAGCTAATTAATTACACAGCATTGTTTATTTATAACCATCTGACTTTAATGCTCCTGATAGCTATGAGATTCCAAAATCAAGTTTTTTGTTTTTATCCAGAGAACAGATTCAACACGAGCACCTGCTTGTTAATGTACCCGAACAGCAAAGAACCAATTTCAACTCATTTCATACATAGAATATGGCAGGTCTTACTTTGTATCATACTCCAGGTTATTACAAAAATTAAAAGCATAGACTAAAATCCTCTAGTGTTATAACTCTCGTACCTCCACTTGCTTCAATAGAACACTGCTAATTTACAACAGCTGAAGAACTGGACAGATTTTAAAATTTCTAATGAAAATTCATTTAAGTATTCAACATTGGGATAATTGAATGCTGCATCATTGTGTGGGTTGTATGTGGAACAAAAGGATTTTCTTTAATACATGCTGAAAATGGAAACTATCATTAGAGATGATGTTCTGACTGTGAGGCATTTTTCAGTGACAACTTTTACCGAGAGAAGGGAAGAGATCTGGACTAACGTTGAATACAGGGCTTTTTTTTAAGCCCAAGTGCCATACAGGAAAGCAAAGACTGCTACTCCGCATTCCATTCGCACCTTAAAGAAACGCATATCAAAGAGAGATGCTCACCTCATGTTTTCTTATTGCAGTATTTATCCTGAAAATTGCTCAGGGACTTAACATGTATATGTGGGTGTATGTATTTGTATTACATTTACAGATACATACATTGGGATCATTTCACCCAAGACTAAACTAAAATCATACCTGAAACTGAACAAAACAAGGTAAATGTTTCAGAGTAAAATTTCACTGGAGTTTTAGGAAATGAGGAATACTACAGCTAATTTAAATTGCAGCTTGGTAAAAAGTAATTATCCTTGAGGAGATGCTGCCTCTAAAAGTAGTTTCTTTCTTAAAAATAATTTTGTTCTATAATAGCCTCTAAAATATATGTATGTACAAATATAAAGAAGACTATTTAGCAAGAACTTCATGTACCCTGTTCTGATTCTTAAGTTATATTGGAAATGGATAAAAGAGGATGTGTTGTGGATTAAACTCAGAACAAAAGTAATGTAAATATGAAAGGGATTTAGTAAATTTAAAGAACAAACTAGTGTCCAAAAAACTTCTAGCGGTTTTTATTAATCTTATATTTTACCTACTTCTTCCATTTCTTTTATGTCCTTGTGAATTTGAGTATACTTAATATCCCAGTTTTACAGATCTTTCACGTCACCAAGTGAGAGACAAAACTGGGTTTAAAACTACAGAAGGTTCAGTGGATTTAAAGCGGCTGCAAAACAACTTACTATTTAAGTCTTACTAAACTAAAGTTCAAATAACTTAGGCCCCACTTAGGTGAGTGCAGATTTATGGGAAAGTCATGTAAAAATGCAGCAATATTCAAAGAACCTATTGCAACACATGTCTCTAAAAAGAAGTTCTGCGGTAAAGACAACATTTGTCTGTTGTGGCACTTCTTTTCTCTGTTCCTATTTAGAAGTTTGCTACAGAGCTACAGCAAAATGGCAGCTAATGAACAGGAATTCACATTATTTCCAGCAATGCCCATGTGAGTAGTTCTCCTAGAGCTGAAATAGGGTGTTTCCCCAGCCAGGATTTGACTTTCACATTAAAATATCAACTCAGTTCTGATCACATGCTGATCTGGGTCTGTGTATATCTCCTCTTTGTTAATGAGGTACACAAAGCTACACAACATGATTTTTAACTATAGGCCATTGTACTGGCTGATTTTGAATCTAAACACAGGTTTCTTCAGCAAATCTTCTGTATCTATCAGCAGGAATGAAATGCACGCACACTTCACATGTGACTTTCCACTCACACTTTCAAGTTAATAAAAATAGAATCCCTAAGTGTTTGAATGTACAGTTCCCACTTTGTTTCTAAATTTGGGACATTACTTTAAATTATTGTTGGAAGCATCTCTCAGAAAGGAGTCTAGAAGGAAAAAGGACAATGTCTAACTGTAAAGTCGTGATTGTGGAGGAGTTTTCTTTAACTCGGTGTTCTGCAATAAGCTGTTTTGTGGCACTGCAGAATGCCATGATTTGTTGTGTGTTACTGCAAGGTGAAAGAAAACCTCATCATCTGATCACCGCTGTATCTTTACAAGCCCTGAAGATAAAGTATGGAAAATCTATAACTGCAATGTTATGTCTGTTGCTGCTGCACACTTTATTAATCAATCAATGCCTCTCAACAAAGCTCTTTCAGCCTCCTCCTACAGCAGTTAGACCTATAATCAGCTCTACAAAAGCAGTTCAGAGATGCATCCTTTGTGCTTCTATGTAATCTACATATACTACAAAAAATCACTCAGCGTGCTACTCATAACATGTTATGTTGTACAGAATGCACCGTATTACTGTGCTATAATCACAGCCATTATTTAAATAGGCTAAACCGTTTTTTACATTCTAGAGTAAATTTCACTATTAAGACCAAATGGATTATATCATTGTTTCCCTATTTCCTTTGTAAGTAAAACACAATTGTTAAATAACTCACTGACCTTCCTGTGCATGTATCATAGGACTACTGTTCTGTAACACAAATGACTGTTCTAATAATCTGTAAACATTTGTACGTGGTATACAGACACCTCCTGGGTAATTTTTAATAATGAAAGAGAACTTTCTGTATTTTCTGAAACTGAACAACAGTCGTCAGTGGAGCAAAAAGCATTTCCTGCTGCATCAATACAAGCTTCAGCTGCTGCCATTATCATGCCATTTCAGACACTATGCTATCCCATGGCACGTATTGATTTACTCGCCTTTCCTTTACCAGAGTTCTCAAGGGGCCTGTCTCACCTGCATTTAGCCCAGTCATTTTCACCCCCTACTGTTTTAATAAAAATTTAGATTTGGAAGAGTTAGCATTGCAGCTAGTGACCGTACATAGGATTTTACTTTGCTCTTTTGTAGCTGAATGGTCTAGAGGGGAAGGGGCAAGGAGCCTTCGTTTCACCAGCTTGTCCACCTTTTGCATCTAATGCAGCCCCTGCTTAGGAGGGTCAGCAGATCCACGGTTGTCGGAACTCTGGGTCAGCTGCACAAAGGCTCTCAAAGAAAGTCATCTGTTAAGTACTCAAGCGAAGATTTATTTAGAAAGCCTTCCATGGGAGGCCAGTGAGGTGGATACAAAGGATAAGAGCACTGGTGAGAAGGTCAAGTCCCAGGTGTTCTACTTGCTTTCAGGGCAGGAGCAAGGCTTGCAGCGAGCCAGGCTGCACAGGGCTCTAGAAAAGACATAGGTAGAAGCTTGGCTGTTGTCTGACTCATAGAAACATTGGGAACTAATGACGTATTACTGTTAGTTAATAACACATCTTACATTTCTATAAGCATTTCTGAAGACATCAGCACAGTAAGAAATTAATTGTGTCCCATAAACAACTCAATCCAACTTCTGCCTGTTAGAGAAGATGACAGTACCTCAATTACTAAAAGAAGATGTCAACGTGTTACAACAGATGCGTTATTTTACACAAACCAAACTACATTATGAAAATACGCTATGGTCACAACATTCATTCTTATCTCTACAGATAGCTGTTGATTAGGCATTTTGATAACTAAAGAAACACCCAAGACTTCCCTAAAATTTACATCCCTCTTTGCATAAATATCTGGTTCCTGCCAGTTTCTACTTTCAACTTCTTAAAACAAGATATAATTCTTGATGTAATAAAGCACAAAAAAGCTGGAACAGTACAGAAGTGATGGTAAGAGTAAAGAGTTTCTCCCTCTGTATTTTCATATCACACCTGGCATGACAGAATCCGAGAATATGAATTTGGCTGGTCAGGGGATGATATTTAAGCATTTACTTTCCCTTTGAGAAATTAATGGTGGAACATACTCTTATCTAGAATATGAATTCTTAGGTACCATCATTGGCTACAAATGGAATAATACACTTTCATGTTGATTTTTCCATGATGATGGTAATGCCATTAGCTGGCTTCGTTCAAATCCATGTATTCTATGAACTGATAGTAAAAGCATGAGTCACAAAGCTATAACCTGTTCCTCCAGATACTTAACTTCCCTGCATTACTTATTAGCAGACACAATGCCAACAAAAAAATTCACCCTCTAATGCAAGTTTCCAAATGCCATCTCTCATTATTTTGATCTTCAGTGATACAGACTATTCGAAGGCATAGCCCATAGAAAATTTCACCTAAAAAGAATGGTCACAAATTCAGAAAGTGGGCAAACAGGGACAACATTCTCTCTAAATCATTGTTAAACTTCCTTTCATTACGGCAAGGTTTTAATCTCAGTTCTGGCCTGAATAGACCAGAATTTTGTGGAAGTCTGAATCCAACTCTCTATTTTGCAGTTCAGGTACATATTTACTGATGTAAATGCAGTATCTGAGTTTGATTCAACTTCATCTATATATCCATGTTATCTTCACAGTACATCTTGGGCTGTATAAAGGGAAGTGTGGCAATAAGACTCTCCCTGAGGGTGAGCTATATTGGATGTAGCATGCTCCATATATTTGCATTCAGTAGCGTGGCATCAAACACACAACTGTATTAGCAAATCTCATTGGACAAGTCTGGAAACCACAACAGATGCTGGCAATCACAGAGACAGTGTTGAAGTGCAGCCTCACATCTTATCTTCACTCTCTGTAACCGTTATGTTGAATTCTGACAGGGGACTGACCTTTAACAAGCTTCTTTGGATAGAAACAGTCAAAAGATCTTTCCTGTTTGTCTGCTATCAAATAAATAGGTCTTAATGCTTACACAATAATTTAACAAAGGTATCTTTAACTATGTACATGCATTTTTGTTAGGACTTCTGTTAATTTAGAGCTAGTAAGTTGGCAGCAGCTTAAACTACTCACTTTCGAAAGAGGTAATAAACTGTTCAGATATATGGAAGTTTGAAATATGTCCATGGCCCTTTTCTGCCAGGCAGAAGGAGAACTTCTTCTGCTTAGGAGGTTCTCAAACACCAGCAAGATAAGTTCTCTATATGTGCAAAACATCTCCCCCCAAAATAAGGTAGCAGAATTAAATAAATATCACCTCTCTCAGTTATGTGACTAACAAAATAGATATAGCTTTTACTGTAGAAGATATAAATAGAATATGCTGTAGGCCTCTGAAATCTGTGCTGGATATGATCGCTCAGAAGTTAGCTTCTGAAATAAAATTAGATAAAAATTTTTCTATAATCTTCTTCTGCAAAGAAGTAGTATATTTGTGCAGTCAATGCAGGAAACAGGTGATTTGACACCATACCTGAATACAGCCCCATAAAAGTGCCTCTCTGCTGCTTTTATTTACTTGCCAATTTGAAATTGCGGAACACTTGTGCAGGTGTTTATACGACATCTACAGCTGGAGAAAGAGCTGTCTGGCTTGTTGGCTTCTACTAACAACTAACTAACCTGGTTAGCACTCTCTTTTTGGCTTGATGTTTTTAAGAGTAGCTAACATCCTTCCTTTTATCTTTTTCCAGCCTCTTCTAACCCCCTGTTTCTTCTTCACCCCCTCGCCAACCCTCACCTTTTCTCTTTCTCGCAGGAGCAAACGCTAACAGAATTTATATTCAGCAGCTTGTCACATGACAGACATCTATTTTTCACTTGTCAGACTGGCCAAAATTGTCAGACTAACACGCTTTTGCTTCAATCAAGTAATGCAGGTTGTCTGGGTCAAATCTTCATCAAAAGACGGGTGCAACAAACATGCTTGAATGTTATTTAATTAAGATGAACATTAAGGACAGTTTTTTAAACACTAGAACAAGGCACAGGATGGGCACAACTACAAGCACATCAGAAAAATCAATAGCCATATAACAAGGTATCCCTTTTTAAACAAATCTATCTGTAAAAAGAAAACTGAAAGTGGCTAATCCTTTATCCTCCAGTAAAGAGCTAAAAATTTACACGTGCTGCCAGTTTGAATAGGACCTACCATGTTTAATATATTATGGGTTATATTTTTTCCTAGATAAATCAATAACAGGCAGCCATTCCCCAAGGTGAAAATATACATTAAGAGGGAAAGACATGAGGCCAAACAACCTCTCGCTTGTTTAAGAAGTAGGAGTACTAGTGGTTTTCCCTTGCTTGCAGTGAATGTAGGTGGATTTTATCTCCAATGAAACATCAGTATGCAATGTAACAGTGTTAAAGAAACCCGATGACACTCCTCCCGGTTTGATAACACAATGCTTGCTTTTCCATTATTGATTCTTCCACATAAGTGGCCCGTATAGAACATAACATGCTGTTTAGATTATGCTCCACCGTGCCTGAGACAGAGAGAGCCCAGTAAGACAAAGGTTCCCAGCTGCATAAACAATCATACCCTGCTTACTGCCTGATATGATATAAGAATGAAACAGCTGTATTAGCCTTGGCAGAGAATTATTTCAGACACAACTGCACTTGATTTATGTAGGGGATCCATGAACATAGAGCTAGACATGAATTTCTGGAAGCTGAGATGATCAGACTCACTTTATCCACTGCTGCTGCTATGTGAAACCAAGGTAATGGATGGTAAAACAGTAGCAGTCTGGGACTGGATGCTTTTGCCCAGTATTATACACTATAGTAACTTTATTTAAGGGAATATGGTTATTTTCCCCCTTCTACCAAATGGCGCTTCTCAGTAATGAAAAGATCAGAAGGCTTTTTCATATTTTAAGATACACAAATCACATCATAACTTCAGTCTTCATTAGACTGAACCAGATTTGGCTGGACAAGTTCTGACAAACCATAGCTCTTTAAGGACCCTGTCCTCCCCCTATTCTGCTATACCAGCTCCTTGCAGCTCCCCTCCAGCCATTCTGCTTTCTGTCCTCACAGAGGTACAGTCATCCCTACATGACACGGCACTCTAATTTCGGAAATGGACAATAAAACCATGAAGCCAAAATTTGTAGCATGTCTAGCCATCTCTTCAAGTTTATTAATGCTGGTTTTCAGAGCTGACAGTTCTCTTTGATATTACTAACGTCTCCAGGAGCACAGGGAAAAAAGTGATAAAATTCAGAGAACTTTCTTTACATAACTTGGTGTTTAAAAACACTCTTCTAATGAAGAAAAGCAGTGGTATTTACTCTTAGAGTATATACTAAAGCTAAAATGACATAAAGCAGTTTACGAGTTGTAATTTTTGTGACCTCTGTAAAAGCTGTAAAAAGCAACAGAGCCAGGGAACTTTTAAAATTTTAAGCAATCTCTAAAGAGAAGCATTTCAATGCTCAAAGACTGTAGCAACACAAAGATTCCAATGCTGCCTGCACGCACAAAACATGTTTATATGTCTGAAAACAAAACTGAGTTATAATAGTTAAAAATTGGGAAGGGGTGGTTAGAAAGGGATTTTAATCCCTGTATTTGGAGGACTAAGATAAATTCCGTGAATGAATTAACCATAAAAAACCACCACAGAGTGAGAGAAGCATTTGGAAGTATCAGCTGCCCCCCCAGAGAGTACCCTGAACTCCATGGATCAGGAAACCTGTCCCACAAGGCAACTTCTTTGTTCCCTTACACAAAGCACATTTAAGCACATTTTTATGCAGGACTCAGGGTTTGCCTCCAGTATTTTAAAAGTGGTAAACTGCGTGCAACGTCTTGATTGCCACCCTGAGAGTCAGGAGTCCTGAGTTCTGTCCTCACCTTGAAACTCCTGGTTGTTGTGTGATCTGGGGCAAGTCACCAACCTCACAGTCTTTCAGTTTACCAGCCTGCGATATGGGTATAGTAATATTTGTCTGTCTGATTAAGATATTTTAAGACTGAGCATTTGCAGCATGGTTTGAGAGTCTTAGGTGAAAAGCATTACATAACTCCAAAGGATATAATGCTTTGGAAGATGAAATGTGAAGAATTCTTTTCCGTTATTTTAAACTGTTGACAAGAACAGTTTTTAAAACTCATTTTGTCAAATTTGATTGTACAGTTAGAAAAAAAAGCTTTTACGGTAAAAGTTTCTAATTCCTTTGCAACTACCTGTTTTTATCAAATTTGCTTCATTTGCAAGAATGGGAGAGCAACTGAAATGAAACTGTAATCTAACAGAAGTCATAGTATATTGTAGATATGTACAAAACCCAGCTGTTTACAAGCTGCAAAAGGTTCCATTCAAAAAGGAAGGCAACCTGCCACACACTGCAAAAGTAATTCATTTTTATAAAATACACGCCTTTGTGAATCGTAAGCAGACTTTCTACAAAACTGTCTCTCTTTTTCTCCTGATTCCCTGCAGACGTGTGCAATTTTCACTGCCTGTCAGTTTATCAAAAAGACCAGAGCATCAAATTTCAGCTCTGGATTGTCAGGTCTGATCCCTATTTCCTTTCAAATTCCAAAATACTGACACATTGATTGGAGTTCATAGTGTCAGACAACAGCACTTAAGAGACATTTTTGCTAAAATATAGCTTCTGATCTACCTTTTATATTTTGGGGTGGGGTTTTTTTTTCCTTTTGTGGCCTCAAGAGCATTGATCTGGGACTCATTTATATATGATTTTCACAAAGTAAAAGGCAATTCGCTCAAACAAAACAGTTCTTTTGTATAACCTTTTAAAAGGGGGCCCATCCAAGGGGATTGATCTAGCGTATTTAGTTTGCTGAGACATCCCCCTAACACTTCCATGAATTGCCTTTAAGCTCCCAAATGCTAGCAAGAAAGATCCAAACGAAGCACACACAGCTACACAGAGTGCTCGGAGCATTGCAAAGTTTAGGCATGTTAGCATCATGTAACAGTTGTGACTCCACAGCAACAAACATTTTAATACACACAGACTGACATATTCTGATAATAATGAGTGTTATCCGTAAAACATCTGTAGTAAATACATTATCACAGCAGATCTCCTGTGTCAGATGTTATCCGAGAATGGCATTGATATAGAGTTTTGATTCTGACATAAACGCCTCTCTAAATTGCAAATCTCTGAAACACCCAAACAGTCATCCTGTCTCCTCAACAAGGTGTCGTTATTCACTGGAGGTTGTGAGGCTGTGTCAGAAACCGCGTATGGATGTACGTAT
>JAOTQQ010000063.1:8134858-8165994 GCA_026546715.1 Gallinago undulata | reverse complement strand
CCTGTCTCCTCAACAAGGTGTCGTTATTCACTGGAGGTTGTGAGGCTGTGTCAGAAACCGCGTATGGATGTACGTATATGGATCTATCTGAGAGGTAGCAGCAGCATTTGGAGGTACCGCAGTAGTTTCACTAATTGCATAACAATGGATTTTGAAGCACTCACTCTAATCTGGGTGTACATTGTAATCTAATGTAAATGATTAATTTTATCCTCCCCCAAACGTGGAAGTCAGAAAACGCTGCAAGGTTTCTCCAACTGCACTCTAAATAAGCTCACTTCTTTTCCAAAAATGTAAGGTGCTGGGCTCTTTTACCCCCACCCCTCAACCCCCACCCCCACCTCCCCCCAATATATTTAGCAATGTGTGTACACTGGGATGTAGAATAGAAGATTCATCGCTACCTTCAGGGAACATAATTTTTTAAAAAAATCTTTCATATTTAAAGCAAGAACCTCTCAAGGGTAACTTTTCTCTATACAAATATACATGTGTGTGCTTTAAAAAGCGTGTTTGTATATGTACATGTATATATGCACATACACAAACACCTTGATGGAAAAAATCACCTATTTCTTGGATGGCCACTAAGAGAGCAGGAAACAAAATATTTAGTCCGCTATACTCTTAACTGGGCCCACTTCCTTTCAGAGACAAGAATTCTAAAGGCTACTTTCAAACATAACCACACATTGGAGAAAATGGACAGGCTGAACACTACCTGGATGAAATTCAGGGTAAACACGGAATTAGGTAAAAACCTTTGGTAGTTTCTCAATAAAATTTGAGAGGATAGAGGAGTAAGAGTAATAGGAAATTTCACAGTGTTTGAATTGGTATCAGAGGTCAATGAATAAGCAAACTTTGGAACTTTCAAAGAAGAAATAATAGCTAAAATAATATATCAGCTAAATTCCTGATGTTAAAGCAAAACCTGGTTTATCTAAACCTCTGTAGAAACTAACCATCCCTCTTCAAAAAAGCTGTATGAAAGTTACATGAATTTTATCACGCTCACTCTTAAACCTTTTCATATCTGAGCCGTGATAGGAGAAGCTTTCATACTATCCTTATAGTTTACTCTCTCTATGTATTAACTTCAGGGAGCTTCAAAACATATGTTATTTTCAAAAGGGTACTAGGAAGACATTCAGGGGGAGGAGAAAACAACAATAAAACAATACACCTGTTCTAACTGGTAAAATCCTAAATATCCAAAAGCAGAAATGCTTTTGTCCGCCATCCAAACTATGAGTGGAGAAAGATATTCTATATGCAACTCAAGCACATCATGCTGCTAAGGGAAAAGATAAACAGTCAAATAAGGAGAAACTTCAGGAATTGTTGTGCTGGTAGCACCGAGCGTTGCGGGAGCCAGGGCTGCACACCCGGTGCTCTGCGGTTTGATGCACAAACTTCCTTCTGCAGGAACTGACCTACATTCACAGAAAGAGTTGGAGCTGCCATTTGCTCATCTTAAAATGAGCCTGTTTTTAGGCTTCCATATGACACTGGTTAGATCCAGAGCAGCACATAACAATATGAAACCATGAAAAGTTAATATCTAACCACAATCATATGTGAAACCTATCTTTTTAATACAGTGTATTTGTATATCATATATACGTTACAGCACACACATACAGCTACAGCCACATATACTAGCTAAAAGAAAAGAGCTGGTTTTCATTTTAGGTATGAGGGAATTTGTAAAAGCTATATGGACAGAAGAAATCCCTTTTGCTCTTTGTTTTAAAGATCTGAAATATTTTGCTTCTGTTTGACTATGGAATATACAGATAAACAGATGAGTGACAATACAGAATTTGTGTCATGATGTTCTCTCCTTGTTAGAGAACCCTATTTCTTGCAAGTAAACCAGTACTTTCCCCAAAAAGTAAGAGTATGTTTGGTTAAATGAAAACTTAGTTACGAATTTTCAACATTATTATTTTTGATCCATCAGCACCTGGATCCCAAGCCAAGATCAGGCTAGAAGTGTTGTTTCTGAATCATTTACAATTTAGTTAATTAATACCAAAAGAAAACTAAGGCACAGAAAAGTTGAGTGACTTGCTAAGGGTCATAAAGTAGCTCAACAACACAGGCAATAAAAGAGCTCTGGTTGACTTCCAGCCCATTTCCCTTCCCACTGTGCCTTTTATGCTGCAACACACAGGGCTCAATTTTCTCCATGTGTTATTCTGTCAGGTAACTGGTAGAAACTACATAGAATTCTTTTTACTGGAATTAATCATCATCGGTATTTCATTTGTGAGGGGATTCCATCATTTATCTTTCATAGAACAAAGCACGTCCTGAACTTTCCTGAAATCACTACAGTGAGACTGAGCTCTTCTTTGCTTCATCAGTTGTCATAAATTGATATTCATGTCCAGGCCTTCTATATCATCTATAAAGCACTTATACCAAGTTGTGAACTTAGCATCAGCTGGCAGACCTGTTTCTTTCTGTGTCTCTCCTCCAAATCTGTTTCCAGTCAGGTCACTGGTAAGGCTACCACAGATTCAGATTAGTATTTTGCCTATACATCTTTAAGTAGAGCAGGACCAAATACACCTGTACCTCAGGCTTCTATACTATTCAAAAAGTCAGACTTGCTAGCAGAAGAGCAGGCAGTAATGCTATGTCAGCTGTCCATCTAAAGCAATCAGCATTTGGCAGGAAAGCCCTACTGAAAATGGCCAGTGAGCTGGGGCCGTGGGCACAATGCCATTCAGACAGATGGGCAGGGGTCTTAGGCAGCCAAGAGACCGTGTATGTGTGTCAAGTGAGGGTACTTAGGGCAGGATTCCCAGCTGGGAATATCCACATGGCTATCCAGTCTAAGCTTGCACTTTGACAAAGAAACACGCCATTGCTAATCCAGCTCAGGGTTGGATTAAGTTGGAAGGAAAAAGAAGAGCTTCCATCACAATGTTGGACTCAGGACAAAGGGAACTGGAAAGGCTGTTTCTGCATTTCCTTTTGTCTTTTGCTGCAATGCCCACGTGGAAAACTATGTCCTGACGGGATAAAGTAGGAAATATGGGAGCCAGTGTCTTCAATTGAGGAACAGCTCTACTTATTCTTTTTAGTATACATACACATAAGTAATACTACTCTTAACAACCCCCATACTTAACTTAGTTACTATCTGAAGTGTTAGTAATTGTCTCTCTTTTTCTGCTGTAACTGTGGTTATGCAGTATATATTGCATTATATATATATATAAAATATGAGAATAACTGCTATGCATAACCTACTCCAGACATTCCACTTACAACATGAGGTTTTCTGAGTCCCTGCATGGAATTCTTATGAGAGACTGCAAGGCAGAGGTGTGGAACAAATTCTCCACTGATGTCAAAATCTAAATTACATTAGATGTGAACATTTTAGGTCCAACTCTACCCTATTATAAGACCTAGCTAAATCATAAACCTGTCTATAGGACCACAAAGGCGGTCCTATAGTGATGGCTGAATGCGTACCTTTAGTAACTAAAGTAGAGAAGTGATTAATTACTTTTAATTCAGTATTAGTGCATGTGTTAGCCAACTGAAAATACAATAAGCAACCTGATACATATCATTTCACACAAAATACAAAATCCGTAATCAGGACTAGTTATACTTAGATGATACATTTAGTATTTCTAGGTCATTCAGAACCATGAATTTAAAATAATTTCCATTACACTTCCAACAGGCAAGAGGTATTATCACCATACTGCATATAAAGAACTGACACCACAAGCAGTTTTAAGGACCTGCTTACTTTGGATGAAACAAGTGGCAATGGTTATGGAATTACAAGGAAGTTTCTGGCTCCTAATTTTGTGGCCAAACCACTAGAAATAACTTTATGATTGCTAGGATTGTAGTTAATGTAATTTATGGTGTAAAGGAAAAGCAGTCATCCTGAAAGTTTAAAAACTACAGGATTTGAATCACAACAGCATCTGTAGCCTTTAGAACAAGCGGTTTGGGTAAGAGAGGTTGGATGCCACAGAGAGGGACAGGAAACAGAACAGAAAAAGTGACTGCACATCATTTGGAGACTTTGGCAGCCTTCTGGGTTCATGGAACACATAGAGCTTTGCAGCTAAGGTCCTTGTGAATAGATTCAAGCTTCAACGTAAGTATTCAAATTGCCTTTAATAATGATTATGTTCATGAGACAATGTAAGATTTTTTTATTATTCTATTCTATAAGGGGTTAGAAAAAAAATATATTCATGTTCTCATCAGTATGTAAATCATCACAGTTGTGTGAAGAGTTCCTCAGGATTTCTCTGAGGTTTAGTGGTATGCTCTTAAAAAAGCAGTATACATTTCAATAACAAATGATATTCCACTCTTTCATCTAAGTATTAAAAATTATCCTAAATTTGACATGCTGACCTTTCACTTACATCTCCTCAGACACAAAAAATAGACAGAAAGAATCTTGGTGTTACTGAATGAAAAAGTTGGGGTGTAGGATTCCTTAGACCTATTAAAAGTGAAACTCAACAATTAGGCTGTATTTTAACTGCAATCTTTATTATGAACAATACCGTTAGTCCAGTACAGCTAAAGCTAGACTTCTGCACCTTTGCTCTTTGCATTTCGATAGCCTACACGTTCACATTGTGATGATTAGTTACCATTTTCAATTATATTCCAAAGGAGTACTTTATATTTTTAGCACACCTGATTTTTTTATCATCAGGGCCAGTCATTAGTAGAACCAGTATTCAGACAAAATATTATGCCCAGGGAAGTAAGAGAATGCCAGGCCAGCATTTAACACAAGGACAATCCCACCCTTCTAAACATGGATTGATGAGCTGGGGAATACAGAATGCTTTTGGATTTGCCTGTCTATACGTGGTTCCTCATAGAGAAGGTAACAATATAAGCCTTGTGAAGCTCCCAAAAATGGGAAAAGCATGTTGTGCTCTATCTCATTTCTATGTAAAATTAATGAAAATAAAGCAATGCACTTCCCATGCATAATGAATAACCATGCCAAACTGTATCAACTTTTTTCAGACTTTTCCTCTAGAGGGCTTTTAAATGAGGTCAACAGCAAACATATCTTTACATTTGATCTGAGAGTGAGCAGCGCAGAGTAACAGAGCTTGTCCATGCAGAGCACAGTAACAAGCTCTTCTTGATTTTGATGATGAAAAATAGAATACTAAATACTACCCTTGTACTTGTAGCAGATATGGATTTCACGGATTTGGTTTGAGAGAGAAGACAGGACTGTGAGTAGAGATACACAGTCCCCATTAACAATGCTGAAAAGATCAATGCTAGCTAAGCACAAGAATGACAACCCCATATGTCAGATTGAGTAGGACCAACAGCACGTGCCTCCTGAGGGAGAATATTATTCCATAGAGGAGTTTCAAAGAATCAGGTGAAATGCTCACATTCTACCTTAGAAACTGATAATTAACATCCCATCTTAACAGGAAGCAGCTCCAGCACAGCCACAATAAGAAAAAAGCAGCAAACATTTTAGGATGCTATTAAGTGAAACTACCATAATAACTCACGTTCTGTTTTCCTGGTTGGAAGCAGATCAGATGAGCATAGCTCGATTGAATATTGTACATTTTTTTCCTCACACAGAGTCCACGCAAAGACTCTGTTTCTTGGCTACGACAGACAGACTACTCTCTGGAAGTAAAATAATATACAGCAAATACATCGCATAACTTAGAGCTTGTTCTTCCTGTGCTTAAACCAAATCATCTACCATTTTTGCTACTTTTATGAATGTGCTTTTACTCTAGAAGAGAAACAAATGCCATTAAATTAGTTATTGGCAGCATTCTGGAGAGCTGTTAGGCCTGGTGTCTCCTGCCTGACTTCTCACTGGCTCTGCTAACTTCTCTTGATGCCCTGCAGCCTCACGCTGGTCCGCCCCAGAGCAGTGACACACACAGGAGAAGCAGGGATCCCTCCCAGACCCTCCGAGCACCTGTTCTCCCCGCACAGCCCCGCACTCCTAACACCGCCCGGCTCTTCCACAACCTCCGTTTAGGACATGTTGTGGTACCTTTTCTACTGAGAGGCTGCAATTAGTGGACATATACCTAAAGTAGCCACCCGGTCTACTAGCTGCAGGTTTGCTGTGCGTGGGTTAAGTGTAGAACGCGTTGCAATTCGCATCCCTGAAGCCAGAGAAATCCGGAGCAGGGATGCGGGAGTCACCAGGCTCGGCAGCTCCCTCTCCCGGGAGGATGCTCGCTCCGGTCAAGAAATAAGATCTCAGGCCGCCGCTTGGGAGAGGGCGATTTTCATCTTGGGAGACTTACATAAGATTCAGTTGTGGACGTTTTATTAACAGAACTAACCTAATTAAGAATCAGTCTTCTACCCCACTGAGGCTAGAATGAAAAGATAACATCCTTACTTATAAATTTCCTTATTAAGGGTCTATTTTTTAATATTTTTAAACCAATTTTACTGCTAGTATTTAAGTTATCATTAAGTAAATTTTCACTAAAGCTTACAATATCCAATTTCTATTGAAACCACACTGTTCTGGACACTGTAAAACATAATTTAAGTCCTTCATCTTGGAGGTCTTGTCATCTGTATAAATTTTTTATTTTATTTTATACGTTGGACATAATCACTGACAGGGTGGTCTTAAAGGAGGTCTCACAGAAAATGTCAAGAATCAAATCCACATCTCCAAAGTGCTACTCTAATATTTTAAAAACAAGGCAATTACTTTTATAAATATATTTAAACTTTTTTTTTTTAATTTAGAATGTTTCCCTTTTTAAAATCTTCTCTAGAATTGTGTGATGTTTTTATATTTAACTGGCAATTAATCATGATTTTTCATCAATCAGTACATTTAGCAAAGTCAAAAGTAAAAAGTCTATGCTTACTCTCTAACTTCATTATTTTTTTTCTAAGGAGAGACACTGTTGGAGCATTTCTCTGCAGCATCCTTTTGCACGGCTCAGGACAAATCAAATTAGGAACCAGGATTACAGAGCCAGGCCACCAAAACTTTTAAGACATCTTGATTACAATCATAGATATTGTTCATTCTTCAACATAAGTACTCATAAATCATAAATCACTTCACAGTCACCTCTTACCAAAGATTAATCTCCACTTAAAATGGTAACAAAAAGAAAGAAAGAGGCACCATTCCTCCCTGTAATGCCGAATCCTGGAATGGGAGCCTCACAGATCTTGTCAAACTTCCTTTTTTTTGCATTTGCTCATATTATTTCAGAATTGCTGTGGAAAAAGCATTTACCATGTTTGAAACTCAGGCACTTATTGAAATTATGAGAAAAACCTAATAAATACAAACATAAAAGAAAGCTTCACCCTATTTCCCAGCTCCTGTCACACTGCATCTATTCAGGCAGACTATTCACAGCCACAATGGTGAGAACACAAAAATTTTATGTTGTTATTTGGAGTGATCATTCAAAATGTGTGTTTCAACTTCCACGTTATCATTAATTTGAAAATTTAGAATCTATGGAAGTTGTTTGTTGATATACAACTTCTTAAATACATTTATTTTTATAGTAAATTTTAATGTATTCAGGTCTGTCATTAAAAGCAAACAGAATCCACAGAACAATTACTGCTCAGGAATGTGAACTGCAATGCCATGCACCACCCCCAGCCCTGATATTCTTCTCATCTATATGTCAGCATTTTCCCCATAATGAGTTAATAGCTTTGATTTTGTCATTTTCTTTATATGTGTTATTTAAGACAAAAGTTAGTAAACAGTGATACTTCAGCAATCCACCTGTATAAATAGTTGCACTAAACAGGCAGAAAGGGATTTGGAAGGAAAAATACATCCTTAAGTTCCTGGAGAAGAAGCTGCAACTGTGAAAATTGTGCACAATCTCAGTAGTCTGGATGGAATTTAGGGAATTTGGGTTAAGCCCCCAAAGTGAGCACAACCTACTGGGAAGGTGGAATGGCTAGGCTAAGTGATCACTAATTTGGGCTCTCTAAAGTAATTTACATTATAGTAATTAAAGTTTAGATTCCCTTGCTGTTCTATTTACGAACTCTATTAACCTGTGACCTTTCTCTGAAGTTTACACCCAACTGTTCCCAATTTTTTTTTCCTGAGCAAAAGGAAAGCGGGTCCTGTGGAAGTTATTTCTCATAATAATTAATTGTATTTGGATCCTGAGAAGTAGATACATAGTTTAAGACAATCTGGCTGCAGCATTGGGCTGTGTAATTATACCAGAAATCTGTCTTTGTGATCCTTCAGCTGAGCCATTGCTAATATCCTTGTTTCTGTTTGTATTGATTTTGTTGTAAGTGCCACCTGCCATATGTTTTTTGTTTAGTTGAATATAAAAAAACGGGTAAAATACTGCTGCAAATTATAGTGATGCAAAGAAAGAACATGTTTTGGCCCTACATTCGTATTTGGCTTTTATTAACTCAATTTTAATGACATATTAATAAAAAAGTGCAATAGCTTTTAGACTATGCATAGGCATATTATAAAGGCAAGCAGAAAAAAAAAATATGTCTGGAGCTCTCTGTTGCAGCTGAAGCAATGTGATATCTGCTTATCTGGGCATATATGAACACATATTCTCTCATATCCTAGTCTGTGAGTCACAAATGAGTTTATTCTGATCCACAGCTGAATGACTCTGGAATAAACATCATTGGTTCTTACTATGTCTTAATATTTGCATCGCACACTGTTACAGCATGTTATGATTCAAAGAGAGAGCTGCTTTTGGACGACAGATCTTTAGAGCTGAGAGCAATCGTTCATATCCAGGATGTTCATCGTGTGTAATACAAAGGCTTAAGAACATAAAGTAGCGTAAGTAGCATACACAATAGCGCAGGGGAAAAAAAATCTTCCCGAAGAAAAGTGAGTTAATCAGAGCTTTCTGCTTTGGGGAGCTGAAAATGGGCAACATGGATGCTAATTCCTGGAGAAAGGGGCAGGTGCTAGGCTACAGAAAGAGCACACTCCTTTTCACAACAGGGGGAAACAATGCACAGAGAGAATTAATGAGTTTGTTGGGCACCAGGGAATAAAATAGCATCATAAACTTCAGTAAACAACAAAGCTCCAGAGTTGGTCTTAATTTGTAATAGACTAGGCCTCAGGAGTCTACTGCCCTTCTGTGGGACTGGCCCTTGAGAGGCAGCTGCTTTGTATCAGGCATTGCTATAGCTACATCTATAGATTAATACATTTATATATAAAAATAATCAACACGAAGAGCAGAGAGATACGTGCACATGGAGACATTACCTTTCCGCTGTGAGACTTACTACAGAATATCTTACACTTGGCTCCAGAATTATATTCATTTAAATATCTCATGGATTATATTCAGAAATAACTCATTACAAGATCTCTATATAAAATAAAGATTTAAGGAAAATGGATTTTCCAGTACCACAAGTTAGCTGTCTTTCAAGTTTATATTTTCCCTGAGAAACTGGCTATACTTTTTTGAATTTACTTCACTAAAAACAAACAGCACATTCATTTGTATCATTGATACAAAGACGTGACCATCTGCCATCCCCAAGACACCTACATAAGACTGGTGCTTTTCTAACTAACCGCAGATAGGATATATTCGTATCACTTTTAATGTCACATGGATAAAAAAAATCAGCAGCTGAACTACCAGAATTTGAGACAAAAAGTAGCGTGTACCTATTCCTTTAATAAATTACAAATGTTGTCTCCCCAAATTGCAAGTAATTTTGGAATTAGTGGATTAGATATGTTAATCAGATAGTTAATTTGTCATGCTGTTAGTCCTGTCCTACCAGTAATATTAAAAAGATGAAACATAAGCAGAGATACATTTTCAACCAAAAACCTGAGTTAAATGAATACCAGTGAAAATACTGTCCCTAGTCAACCTGAATCCAGTTTCTGATCCACAGTTGCTCACCAACATGTAAATGAATGTAATGATGGCTGAGAGCATCTTATGTAAATGCTGATTAAATAGCAATCACTCCCAACAATTTCCCAGGATATAGGTGCTTGGGATTAATATCAGTGAAAGAAGAAACATTTAAAGTTATTAAAGTTATTACAAATCATGATTAAAGCACTTCTGTTTTGACTAATGTGAATACATCATATACCATATATATGTGGTCATCTATCTGTTGTTCTATTCTATGAAAGGGTTTGTTTTCACAGAGGACAAATTTCTTAAGAGTGAGTGATGCTCCAGAAAGATACAGATAAGATGCACATCCTGAGGTAAGAAGTGATCTTATGTGAAATCTGAAGCAGCAGCTCTCTGAAGAGGAACACTTACACCATGTGTTCAGGGTTACAGGGGAGAAAATGTATTTCCAATAAACTCAACACCAAGCCATATCCCAGGCGAACCTTTTCTCTTGACTAAAGCACAAGGCATTGCTGTTAAAAGAATAAAAGACGTCTCCAAATACGATTTGAAACAACCCAGAACTTCCAGTTTTCAAATAACTCTTGCCATTTTCTCACACGAAGTTACGATAAAATTCATTGGACTTAGAAATCCACTCCTGTGTAAGTTTTAAACTTGCACATTCCAGCAAAACCCAGAATGATATAAAAAATAATTTCTAGTTTTTCAAGGTTTTGTTAAAGCTAAGAAAGGAATTACATGTTTTGCTGAAGTTTATAAAAAATATATTCCTATTCTCCATATTTCACATGGAGAAACAATTCTGACTTCCTAGAAATCATTTTATATTTTATAGTGTTGTGTAAACATTTAACTTTTGATTAGAAAACAGAAGTTTGCAAAGCCATTAGGTAAAAAAAAAGAAAAATCTTTAAATTATTGTACTAGCTTAATTACCTATTTGCCAAACAACTGCATTGGTAATAATTTTGACATTTCACCTGAGAAAAAAGAAAACACTATATTTTTATTTTTTTCCCACTCTGGCCAAAGGAGCAGTCCACAGAAGAAAATTTTTTTTCCTGGGCCAGGAGATGGTAACAGGAGTGACAAATCTCAGTAGCAGCACCTATGTACAGTGCGGGCAGAGCTAAGTCTCTACCTATTGCCTCTCCTTTTTCTCTCACCTAGGAACACTAACTCATATAATACCTATGTATGTATACATTGTATAAATGTACAGCATGTAGCGCACATGTATTATCAAGAAAAAAAAGAACCAAAGTCACAAAGTTTTTCTTAAAAGCACTTGCATTAAATTGTGTCTCCTTTTTACAGGCTGTTAATGTCACCTTTTTATTAATAACATGAAAATCCTTGAACACTTGGGGCTGTAGTTTACAAGTAGCAATACTTGGAGCAAGAAGAGTGTAAGCCATGGCCCGGTGACGGTACCAGCTGAGGCCATGGAAATATCTACTCTGTACATTCTGCTGTACTCTAAAACGATTCCAGCATTTGAATTTATTCTTAAAGATGTTTCAGAAAGATGTATAAATCACATCAGTCCCCTTGGGCAGCAGGAAACCTATCTTTTTTCTCTGCTTGATTGCAGACTGTGCATACTGTGTGGTATCATTATTAGATATCAAGAACAAGTGTGATTTTCTTCCTTGGTGTGAAAAGAACATACAATCACTTAGTGTCCAAACCTGTAATATAGGCTAGAGCAGGAACCTTTCTGTTAGGGGAGCTTCGAATCTGTAATTTTCATTCATTCCCTACTGGCATTGTTATTTCTTATCTCCTCTCTGCTCCTTCAGTACCATATGAGAAGGTATTAAGGATAATAAATAAGTAAGTAAATGGATGAACAAAGAGAGCATTCCTCCCTTTAAAAACATTAAAACCCAAAACTAAACCTCCTAACTCCCAGTATTTCAGGAACTACTTGCCAACATCCAGTAAAACAGGATTTTTTAGCATACTCAGAATGAGAAGTATTTGCAGCAACTATACTATACCTCTGGCCAACATTTTACAGATGGCCATTCTATCATAAATACTATAGACAACACTGCAAATTCAATATTTTCTCTGTTTCTGCATTTGTAGTCTTTTTATATGCAAGAAAAAGAATTATATAAAACACCAAATTTAGTTCATCTCTAGATTTAGCACTACTTTTTTAGCAGAGGTACAGAACAGCTTTAAGGATAAATCTTGTCTGAAACACAATGTATGAAACCTTTCCCTCCCTCATGTATCTGCTCTCCTGGGACAGTAGTTCAGATATTTTTATATTAAAAATGAAAACTTTTAACTGTGTCAACAGAAGTGGTTGTTGATGTTAAAACAGTTAATGAATCAGTGAGCAGTCACTAATAACATACACATTAAAATCTGGACTACTACCTGAATCTGAAGTACTCTATTAACTACACTGGTTCTAGGATGTTTCCTGCTTGACCAAACCCATGGGTGGATTTTCACCCAGATCTGCAGAGTACCCTGTGTGGCATCTGACCCTGTTCTCTTCAGCCATCTACACGGTGAAGGATAATGAAACAACATAACTATAAATGTGTCACTTTGTGTTCAAATGAAAGTCTGAGAGATGAGCCAGTACAATCTCTTTCTACAATTTTTCTTACCAGTCTGCCCTTGAAAGTGTCTCAAAATCACTTAGTGCAGTAAAATCTTGAAATCTGAAGACCAAGTGCCCCATTTCTCTATAGCTAATTAGTCCACAGATCCTGCAATGCAAAAGTATAATTGATTCTGTGTGTAAAACTATCTGGGGGGAGCCAGAGTATTTGCATGCTGATACAAAGAACTGTTTGTAAAAATAGACCCCTCCATTATAAATGGGATATCAAAAAGGTGCCAATTATGAAGAAGGGGTGTACTGCATTATAAACTGACTGCCTTGTGCAACTAACTAATTGCTCTACATGCTGTACAATCCAAAAATATAATTGACCCTGTCTGTAAAGCTATTTTGGGGAACAAAAAATCATTAGCATGCCAAAGCCAAGTGCCAGTTACAAAGCGGGGAGTATGACCACTGTGACCATCTGCCTCCTAGATGAGTGAACTACAATTTCTGGGGAAAGAAAAACAACCCACCCAGCACCGTCCCCAAATCCCCTTTCTTACTGCTATCCAAAATAAAAACAGGGCTCATGGGATCTTATGTATAGAGCATTTGCAGCAGTTTGTAGAAAAGGAATGTCTTTCAAAGGAGTCTTCTGTTCAGCTTGAAATCCTGCCGGTCAAGGCTCACTGTCAATTGGAGCACTGTGTCTTTGTCAACTGTTTTGGGTTGGCAGTGATTCTCTTCTAGGGGTGTTCCTTATTTCCACCTGGAGAATGGGTTCCACACAAGCACGTGTAGAAGGCCCTTTAGTCAGGCAACATGTTAATTTTTTCCATTACTAAGCAATTAACATTAGTGAATTAAAGACATAGGGTAATGGCTGCCTGTGTACTCAAGAATAACAACAATGCAGTTTATAGGTTCCCAACCCTTTGTGAATAATCAGCTGTACCATATAATACTCAATATTTTTATATTATGTTTTTGTCTTCAGCATACATAAAATGGTTCAAAACCACCTGCAAGTGTATATAGCACTTCTGTATTTCCGTGATCCAGAAATACTGATGCTTACGCAAATCATCTTTGTCCAAATTTCTACTGTATTGAGACATTACTGAGGAAAAAACTTATTCTTCACAACTTAAATACCCTTGGGGAGAACTGCAGAGAAGTTTCCATTAGGTTGTACCACTTCAAGTACCTCCTGGAAAATGCCTCTGTGTACTTTCCTGGTACCATATATTCCAGCAGTAAAATGACCCAAACATGTTTTTATAAATGAGGACTGTGAACAGCCACTAAAAGACAACTGGATTATAAATGGAAATGAATCGAATCATGCACTTTTTTCAGAGACTGACATGGGGCTGGGTAAGAACATGAGTCTTCTCCTGTGTATGTCTTGTAATAGAGCAAGATAAGTGGAAGAAGGTTTATGAAATGTGCACTGTTTCTTCTCTGGCTTCAGGGATTTCCCAACACACATTGCTCGTGTGAAATAAATTCTAGAGTCTGCATTAGGGAATTGTGACTCTTGGGCTTTGATCCCCAGGCTTCAATCTGGGTTGGGTAAGTGCCAGTAAAATCCTTGGTGAAAAGCAAATGAATAAACTTCTTTTACAAGAGTTTACATGTGTGCACAGAGGTAAGTTCCTATCTGTAAATATTATTTCACTAAACCCAAACATCTGCCCTACTGAGGATTAAAAGTAATTTTGTTCCATCACATTATGCCTTGTCGTATTTATTTGCTCTTTTTAATTTTTTTCTTTTTTTTTTTTTTTTTTTTACACATACATATACTCCAGTTTTAATACAGTTTAACTATCCTCTAGAATGACTATAATGGCACAATTTACTCATTCTTTAGCAGGTCTTCACTTTAAACATATAATGGATTAATTTAATTTCATAGTATTTCAGAAGAGACATCTATCTCTGTGCTGTTCTTGGAATGTTTCCTTGAATTTTCTGCCTAGCTAAATGGAAACCAATTGACTGAGTCAGCTGGAAGAAGATAAAAAAGGAAAAAAGGGAAAAAAAAACAACCCAGAAATGTAGTCAGGAAAGATCGTCTTCAAAAAAAGTTTACAATCTAAAAAATAAATAAATTAATGATTAGCAAACAAAGGGTCAGAGAAGATCCCTCCTGGCTACCAAATTGGATAGCGGAGCTTTCTTTTCTGTCACTATCCCCACTCGCTCCAACACGACTCTATATACTTCCTTGATTCCTTGCATCAGGAGAAACAGCAGATGAAGCTGAAATTTGCCCTTAGTTATATTACAATAATTATATTGCAATAATTAAATAATCAACCTTATTTACCAGGATAATTGTCTAGTTTCCCCTCACCATACTGTGTTAATAAAATAAAGCAGGATTTTACAAATGACAAAAATCTGGCTGTAATCAGAACTTCATGGTAAATTATTGTTTTTCCTAAATTCACTTTCCTTCCAAGTCTGTCGGGAGGCACTGGAATCTAATGCTTTCCTACCTTGTTGTTTTTGTTGTTGGTTTTTTTTTTATAGTCAATAAAATTAAGTGCAATCCCCAGTTATTTCTAGTCCTAACTTTATCAAGGAAGTACACAACTGCAGCAGTAAAGACAACTTCATTTGCACTGCCACACCTGACACAGAAGCTGTAAGCGCCGAGAACCATGAATACAATCTTTTCACCCTGAAGACTAAGCAGATGTAGTGACATAATGCAACACTAGCTATCTATCTCTTTTGTGGTTATTAAGACACATCACTTTTCTCTCTTTCTTTTCTGCTTTCTGTTCTTTGCTGGCAACAGTAGAAACATCTTGACAAAGTATCTGGGAAAATCCAGCACCTGAAGTAGCAGAATAAATGTGAGGTTCCTGATGACGTAAGCATTATTCATCTGAAAACCCTGTGGATTCCTCGTTGGCAGTTACTACTCTCAGTTCAAGAGGTCACTGAAAAGAGGAAGCGGCTGGATAGAAAACTCCACTGCTTTTACTTTAATGAAGTATTTTTCTGTTTCCTCTAAATGCAACAGTATCTGTATCTGATACATCTCCACAGTCAGCATTTGAAGGTGTCATCAGTTTCAGCTTCAAGAGTTCATAAATATTATCAGAGCTCAGATCTCACACAAGCACAGCATTCACAAAAAATTATTTGCTCTGATACAAAATTCACCTTAAAACTCAGTCTCCTTCCTAACAAGTGTCAATAATCAGCTTTATAATTTCAGTTAACTAGTTCTAAGACAACTACTATTTTATAGCCCCATTTAAAAAAATAATCTGTAAGAACTGTAACATTTTTAACAAATTCAAAAAAGTAAATGTTTATACCAAGCAATTCTGCTTCAGACTAATAAGCTGGTGTGCTCATGCTGGTCATAAGAATCTATCAGCATTTAAGTGCATTCTCAAAGCACCTTAAATACTGCCAAACTACCATAGTTTGCAATACATGAAATATTTGAGCAATTTAAGAAATAATAACAAAAGACTAAAAACTGACCAAAATATCTTTTTTTTCCATTGCCTTTAACTCACCACCCTGAACACTATCTGACTTCTAACACACAATTAAAACAATGTTAAAATTCTCTTCAGTGGTTCTGCAGCATCTGCTTCACTGATTGATGTCAGTTGAGGTAAAATTTGTCTTTATTTTGTGGGATTTTGCAGTGACTAGCAGATGCTTAGCTATTGTCTCATCTAGCGGAATCTAAGCAGTGAAGACAACCATATCACAAACAAATGTTTGTTAGAATGATCACGTAATACGAGTATTCAATGCACTTGGCTCATTCTGCATTTTTGAGATCTTGCAAACTACAAGGAGGACAAGAACTTTGTGATCTGATCCTTCTCTTTTGCTTTTACATGGGGGATGTAATCTGTTAGAGCTGTAGAGGGATAAAATAATTAATAATTAAATGCAATTAGATCAGTTGAACCATATATGGAAACAGGCCCCTCAAATTTATAAAGACTTCTATTTAGTCGAGTATCTTAAGTTTCAAACCTTAAAAGAACAAATATTTAAGTTGATGGTCACACATTATGCACCCCAGCAATTCACTGCCTGTAACAAGTGCTGCCTAGGCATAAAAAGAAGTGTGAATTTCTCCTGTTAGAAAGGCTTTTTGTTGTTGTGATTCAGTTTGTCGCCACTATTTTGTGGTTACGTAATAGAATAAAAGCCAAAATTTTGAAAAAGGCTGTGACAACTCTCAGCACTTCATAGCAGCTTTAGCTGAGATGAAGAAATCGCCCAACCTGCCCAACTTCAGAGAGGCATCACACCCAGGACCCAGCCAAACCCCCTGCAGCTCTGTCCAGGCAGCTCAGCCCTGACCCCCAGCATTCCCACGCTTCAGCCACTGAACCTCTCCCGAGCAGAACCTCCCAGTTATGGAAAACCGGGCCAGACTCTGGCTTGGTTTTGTAATTTGGACAAACGTCTTCTTGAAATGTGAATGAGTTGACCAAGCTCGTTTCACCTGTACTAAACTGTTTCTGAAGCAAGGTCTCCAGAGGTGGAAGGTTATGAATTAGTATACTCATTCCAAAACTTAATCTATACCTTCCTTCCTTTTTCTTTTGCTTCTCTCTTCTTAAGAGCTATTTGTACTCATTTATCTGAAGAATTTAGTTTTTTTTATATGTTTGGTAGCCAAACAGGAAAAAAAAAAAAAAGAAAGATTTGAAACTGGTCTCTCAAAGTTTTCATTATCTTAGAAATTTAAAGGAAATAAAATTTAAATTTAAAGGAAATAAAGCCTAACAATGGCACCTGGAATTTATTCTCTCCTTCATAGGATATGAAATATCAAGAAAGAAAAGATAGTGGTAACTATCATACTGTCTCAATGCAAGTCTAAAGAAGATGCAAAGAAATCTCGAAGAAATAAGTTTATGACAGCTGATTAAAAGAACTATGATACGTAGAGTAGCTCTTCATTAGAGGAAACACTAATATCTATAGTCTAGATTAACTTGAAAGCACATGAAGGGCACTCACTGAATTTTTTCAGAAGCTTCATCAGACCTCAATTCAAATGTTCCAAGATCAGCTTCCTGATTGACAAGGTGCAGATTTTGATCCCATACCTGCAGAAGGCACCTGCGCAATGTCCAGCTCCTGTGAACACAACAAAAGCTGGGCTTTTGTCACTTATGCTCTGGTGGCCACTCAGCCAGAACACTGCTAAAACGTCATCATGATTCAGGTTGTCATACCACATGGTGATGAACTTTGTTATTGGTAAGGCTGTTATATACACTGTCCTTCAACATTCTTAAGGTGATAAATTGTTAAGGTTGAAGCCTCTCTCCTCCAAAGGTTTTATCCAATCATTGATTCATTTTTAATTCAAAAATCTTGTAAAAGTCACATAGACCAGAACTACCATCACAGTGCTCTCTATGCCATTCTCTCTATATATGTATTTATATTCTTTTATATATATATATATATATAAATATATATATATAAAAATACAAAATCCTAGCTCCTTTGCACTACTCTGCAGTGTTACTATTCAAGGCTTCTTAGTGGGAGCTCCTGCTAAATTGTGTGGTGACAGGGTTTACTTTCATAATCAATTATGAATTCCATTGAAAAAGGCAATCCCATTATTCCCCAGCTCCCAACCATACCAAGCAGTAGAGCTTATGAGGCTACACATTCAGTCAGACAAGGGAACTGACCCAGTTTAAAACTACCTAAGCAAATTCTTGGCCCTCCTTTGGGTGACGACATGGCCACATGCCAATGGAAATGGCAAGGAAGAATCTTCCTTTAAGAACAAGAATTTACATTGTCTTAACATCATCATGGAAATTCACCTATGGATTTTTTTTCAATTTTCACTACTCAGAATACAGCCATTATTTTTATATAGATTTCATTGCTTGTCCCTGGCTATCCAGCTGTAAACTCTTGTACACGTCTGTACTAACTAAAATGAATAGGTAGATTTGTTTGCACAGACAGAGGTCACAAAGTAACCCAAAGTCCTCTTCATGGGTGCCCTGACCAGGTCATGACCTGCCACCCCCAACAATTTTTAAGTCACCCTTAGATACTAGCAATGATTTTATATCTATCATTCACATGTGAAAATGCAGGGAGACAGGCCTCCTACCATTGTCACACAAACATGGTAAAAACATTCCCATTTAAAGGATGATGCCCCATTAACAATTACTTTTTGGTATCTGTCAGTTAACTAGCACTTAATCCATTTAAGATGGGCCTGGCTGATATTGTAGTGTGTTAATTTTTTATCAGAATGTCACACAGTAGTAAGTCAAATGCTATACAAAAGCCTAAGTGTGTTACATCTACATACAAAGTAAAGCCCACCATTTTATCACCACAGTTTTACAACCTGGGCTTCCAAAGCTGCTAAATTATTTTCTATTTTTTAACATTCCATGTCTAAGTTTCCAACCTTGAACAGTAACTGAAAAAATGGAAATTAAATAATTTACCAGTTTCAGATTCTAACCAGTAAATTGCTGTGAATTTGTAACCGCACTATCATTTTCATTGTACTACATTGGCCATTTAGGTGAATGATAACCCAGGAGACAGCACCATGCAGGGCTAGCAAACAAGTAAATCATTTAGATTGCACACTGCTTTCAACTGAAAAAGGGGTAGTAAATCTGTCCTGCCATTGCCTTCTCTTTTGTTGAATTTTCAGGATGGTGCAAGTCTTTTCATTGAAACAAAAAAAAATTCTACAGATTTAATTTATTGTCTGGGTTTTGCGCATAATGACTAAGGCTGACCAATACAAGTCAGCGCGCTAGAAGAATAGGTTTAGTCATTTAAAATCGTGCCAGATAGAACATACAGCTAGTTTTAAGCATATGAAAAGAAAATTCTGGTTACAGCATGGCACCATCTAATGGCTTTGGCTTTAACTGCATGAACTCTAAATAAACAGCTTTAAGTGGTGGCAGTACACACTGCCCTTATGTAATTATTTCCCTCACCTGCCTCATTATGTATCAGTCATATTTTAAAAGAAAAAAAAAAAAGAAGAGGAAAACATGTGAGTTTAAAATACAAATCTGGACTGGCACCTTAGATGGTAGTAGCGACAGCAACTTATTTTCAAACCATGGCTGAATGTTTTAGTTCCAAGATAAATACTTTAACATGAACAAAATTTAGGTATACAAGCAGTGCAGCCCTGCCTACACATCTAAATAATAGAACACCATATTTTCAGAGCTTATAACTTACTTTTGAATTTAAGACAATTATACCTTGATTTTCTGTTCTTTTGCACAGTGTAACACTTCATTTCTTTGAAACATATGCTCAGAAAGAAAAAACTTTGTACAATTCATTGGCAACTTCTGTTTTGATTATGTTTGTCAGCAAGTTAAAGGCAGGAAAGAGACAACCAGGACTCTTGGATTGCATTCCCATCTGCTGGTGACTGACTTGGTCACACTAAGCAGATCACTAGTTTGCCTGCATGAAAATTGTTCTCATTACATGTATGCAAATACTAATATTAAAATTCCTTGTAGGGATGCCAACGATTTATTCATCTTTTAAGAACATTAAGAACTAAAAACATGCACTTCCATGAGAAAAAAAATTGGTATAGAAATTTCCCAGTAAGAGATGCAACAGACAGAATTTATGCATAGAATAACCATAACACATCTTCATTTCAATATTAAGTGCAGTTTTAGAACACATCATTGCCATTTAGATGATATCAAAAACCAAGTTGTAGATAAAAAACTTAAAAGTGAAAGGCTCCATGATTTTACCATTCCATCAATTCTATTCAATATTATTAAAACACTTTAAACCTAAGAAAAGGGTGATTGAACACAGGAACGGGTTGCCCAGAGAGGGTGTGTAGTCTCCACTCTTGGAGATATTCAAAACCCCATGGACACAGCCCTGGGCATCCTGCTGTAGCTGCTCTTGCTCCGAGCAGGGTCAGGCTGGCCATTCTCCAGAGGTGCCTGCCCGCTGCAGCCATCCTGTGGTCCTGTGAGTCCCTCAAATAGTTGTTGCTGCTTTTGAAATAAACCCCAAAACCTCCACACATAATTACGTTGTGTTCATCTCCAAATCTTGCACTTATCCTCCAAATCTCTTAAGATCTAGAAAAGAAATATTTGTAAACATTTAGGATAATATATGAAGCTAGCCAGGGAATTAATCCTGAATCTGGAACTAACTCAATGGCTCCAAAGACAAACTAAACTAATGACAATGTTTCAAGTCACTACAGTGGAATTTGGTCACAGCTGGTATAATCCATGTTACACAGATTTTTTCATCTACAAAAATAGCCCCGTGAATAAAACAGTTAAAATTTAAAGGCAGATCTATGAAGTAACGCAACTGTTCTCACACACTGAAAATAGATTTTTATGAAAGTTCTACAAAATGAGAGGACAATTTTTGAGAAGAGTAAGTAAAAGTACAAAATCAGATGATAGAGTAATAGACATGATTAATACACATAGCCCAGACCTTCTCTTTTTATCCTTTAGAGAAATACATTGAAAAGATCTCCTTGCTACTTTTACCTCCATACAGACTTTCACATGTTCCACTCATGTACAAATAAGCAGATACTTTTATGGTTACTGCAGGCGTGGAGCCTAGTCATACCACTAATGCAAAAGCATTTGCTGACTCAGCTATAATTTACTTGTCCCTTTTTGTGATTAGAGAGAGAATCTGCTCAGAATTGCAGATGGTTGTGAATCTCATACTAAGTAGCAGGATATATATGAACACATATTGTGGGGCTGTAGGCTTTGCCAAAGCATAATGCATTTCTAGTACATCCCTCTCGTAAAACTGGATCCTGAATATGGTTTTGAGGCCTGAGCTTCAGGGATACAATAATGCATTTGCCCAGCTCACAGAAAACTGACAGATGAATAGGGAGTCACTGTTGCTCCTGTCCAACACTTTGAACAGTTATGGTCACAGTCACTTGGACAGTCTAGTGTCGTGAATATCACAACCTACACAGAAAAATAATACTCTAACAAAGGAGATAACCTGAAATATACTGTCATTAATTGTAAGAGTAAATACACTATTCAAACATAAAACATTTAAAAAACCAACCAAACAAAAATCAAAATTAGTGTACTAGAAGTACCTGTCTGTGGAAAAAGAACAGACACAAAATAATTAAATACTTAGTCACAGAATCATATATTATAACTTTGCATTTATATAATATATTTAGAGGTCTGTTCCAACTACAGAATCTTGCAATTGAAATACAAAAGCCCTCTGGCAAAATTTTAACCTAAACGTAGACACAGTTCTTGTTTACAAGGATAGTTGTAAAAGCAAGAAACAGAAACAACAGCCGGAGGCACTGACAAGTTCTTTCCAGCTGGAAACCCCACGCACAGAAGGTAAGCTACTTTACAAGTAAGCAGAGTGATGTATTTACCATTGGTTGTACAAAGATCTAACCAAAGACTACCTGCAGATATATATTGGGAAAATAAGTGAAAAGACAGGTGAAGAAATGTAAATTGAGAGTTCAGACTGAAGAACATCACAAAGAATAAAGACAGCAGTTTAAGGCTCACATGGAAACAAAGGAATACAAGCAAAGACTAAGCTAGTCTACGATTTTTGGAGAAATTAATTATGCTACTTAACCATATAAAGAAACACAGTCTAGTTAAAGCATGGAAGAAAACACAAAGGCAACTGAAAGAAGCTGTCTTTCAGTAGTTTTTATGCTTACAGTTTAATATATCCCCCAAAATTTATCTCACCATATATTGTTAAATATTCATATCAATTTTTCCTGTCATCACCCTTGATAATTTTATGATACCCTTTCTGTAACAAATAAATAAAGGTAAAATAACAATGGTTCACATATTTTTCAAGCTGCTATTTCTCTATGCAGAGATTCCACTGTGTCTGACAATTGTTCAAAAATCATGAAGCTTCTATACTGCTTATGGAGTATCAAAGTCCTGCATGAGCAGAGATGGAGCAAGAGAAAGTACTGTCTTCCTGCATTTTAACTTCACTCTCCTATGCCCTATGGTTTTATTCAATAAAGGTAAATCATGGTAAGAAACTTATTGTTCCTCTTTCAACTAACCTCCCACAGCTCAGAGTATTTTTTTCCCCCTCTGTGAAAACAGCAGCATCGTGGCCACTTGCTGCACCCTGCTTTTTAAACTTCTGTCTCCACAGAACATCAGAGTGTTGCAGGTCACGCTCAGCTTCCCGGTGGAATGCCATGGGTGGTTCAACACTTCAGCAGGACAGGGCTGCCACAGGTCACAGCTTAGGCACACTAATAAAACAGTGCGGGGAAAAAGCCTATTGTGCTTGTCATTGAGAGACTGCCTTTTAGTCCTTCTGAGATTATGAACATGAATATCCACAAGAAAAAGATTTACTGTTAGAGGTTTAGCTCCCTTTTTTAGCCGTCTCTTCTTAAAATGTTAAGTACATGTTCCTGGGCTCTTTTCAACTCAAGTCTGCAAGAAAAACTGCCTCAACTTGTTCTCTTCCTTTCTACTTGATATGACTATGTTTAGCCTTTACATACCTTTCCCTTCCCAAATCACGGATATGTAACATGATAAAAAATGGTGCTATTTAACAACCTGATAGGTGCTGTTAAAGAAAAGGAAACTAAGCAACTGAAGGTGTTATTACTACACAGTTGCAGTATAGTGATACCCTGAAGCTACAAAGAGGTGTTATGGTAGAAATATGGAATAAAACCTGTGAGACCAGCCACAGAGCTTCCGTTTGCATTCCTCCAGATCTGAATTTTCTTCTCTGTACTACATATTCCCCAAATAGTCTATCGCTGCCAGCTTTTATTTCTGTGATCCTGTATGGCTAAGAAATAGGGGGATGGAACGTAGATTGCAAAAACAGGGCACAATAGAGGAACAGCATAAAAACAGTAGTGGGAGGATGGCAGCAGTCACAAAAGAATTTCAACTACCTTCATTCATCTTAGAGAAAGATGATGGTAATCACCTTGCAGTCCCTAACAAAAATGCTTGAGTAGTAACTCTTTGCATTAGAAAGAAGGACACAGTTCTACTAAAGTCATTCAAGAAAAACAAGGCTGATGATAAACTTGTATTCAGAATACTTAGGATTAGTGTACACAGTAATTAGTAAGTGCATAGATGTATATTTTGTATGAGAGGAGATAACCGCACTTGGCAATGGCTCGTGTATCTGGCTAGCATTAAAACAAGGGGAAAAGATTCATCATCTTTGTACACACAGGAGAAAACAGAATTCAGATCCAGACCCAGTGGCATTATAGATCGCCTTCTGCTCAGGTGAAATATTTGTAGAGATGTATCCCTTATGCTGACTTTGAAATGTGCCTTTAATGAAATTCTTCCTTTCCTTTAATCCATCCATCAAGCTTGATAGCAAAGAACAGATCTTTCAACAAATAGCACACTTTCCTTTCTGCATAAATTAGGCTCATCTGACTGGACAATCTTCATCCAGGGGTTGAATAACCTGGTTTTGTAAATACTATCCACTCCATTCTTTCAATTATAATCTCTGCTTTTCCTAGTTCTTTAAAAACACCTCACATCCTATTGAAGTGTTAAGTAGAGAGAAAGAAAAATGCAAATTGCTGTTCACATTGAGAAGAAAATTGCAGTTCAGACGGGCATTTGGAGTACACGATTCTGAGTACCTATTTGCTGCTCCCTCCTGATTTGCTCACTGGCTTTATGATAACTGATTCAGTTGCTCAGTGTCCCAGTTCACCAGTCATGAAAATGACCAAAACAGCATGTTCTTCAACAAGCCTAGTGATACTTACACAAATGAAGACAAAGTCCTTGTTTCAACAAGTTTATTCTGAGACTTAACGTGTGAAAAACATTTTTATTGCCTAGTTCAAAGTCAGTAGCTAAGTGAAAGCTATTTTGTTTTATTTAACAACAGTAATCTCCGCAGGCAGATACATAAGCAGAAAAAATGCTTCTCTCATGAGCTAGTTTCACTTTGGTAGCATGAGAAAAACCATCAGGCCTTTTCATCAGGCCTGGTTAGCACTCTTTGGTCAGAAAAACAATCAGCAATCAATTTTTTTCATGGAACTCTTTGGAACTATAGAGTTTTCCAGACTTAGTTTCCTCTGGTGTCACTGAGCCACGCTCTGGAATAAGGCAGAGATGTGAAAACACTTACATTACTCCTTCCAACACAGTCAACCCTCCTAAATGTATATACTCCAATGCATGTACTCCTACCTTGACAGCTTACCCTGAAACCTATATAATCTTGTCTAGATCTATACAGCCTCCTTGATTCATCAGATGCTCATAAGCACGGAAGAGCCTGGAGAGGGGACCAGTCAGGCATTAGAAAATTGTGGCAATCTGAGATAAGAAAAAACAACCTACTGCCAGCAGTTCCTGCTTCACTGTACTATTCTCAGTAGTAATGACAGCGGCAACACTTCCCTTCTCACGCACAGAACCCTTCTTAGAAAAAGACCTCAGTCATAATTTGTTACTGGAACTTTTTTTTTCCCTCAGCAGAGTACTTCCACAAATTACCTCCCAACAACTTCCTTTAATAAAGAGCTTATTTCCCTTTAAATTTTTAGCCTTTTATTTTTATACATACAGATATTATGTGGCTTTAAAATTAATTATTTGACCACTTCAACAACGAAAAGTAATTTTTTCCCTTCATATAAAAAGATTACATTCTAATGAAGGTCTGTGCAGGTCTGATAATCCTCCTTTAACAGAAAACACATCATATCTGCACAGTGAGAAAAACAACAGTTTCTCAGCAGCCACTATCTGTTGTTTCCCCTCTTGCTATATTTGGCATTACAGCAGCCCCACTGCTGATTCCCATACACTCTCTCTAGAGTCCTCTCTCTGTTACCTTGACTGACTTTATTTATTTTTTTTTAAGCACTCTTTCCCCACAGAGCTCTCCAGATCACATTCTTCTTCCTGGTCTTATGATAATGATGTTATACAAGTAATTCCATCCCTTTACATTCAATATATTCTCCAGCTTACATTTTGCTATGCTGCTTATCTCTCTATTGTGTAGACTGAACATCTTACATTATAAATGTAACTCAGTCTAAGTACTTTATATATGATTGTCTGTATTTTTTCACTGTGATGATTCACCCTGAGACTGCTAGACTAAAGATCCGTTCAGACTATGCACGCACTTCCAACTGAAAACCTTTTCTCTGAATTTTCTTTCTAGGAAACAAAGGATCAGAATAACATTAAGGTTCTGACACTAAACCTCAACAAATGTGACTGTATCAGTTAGCATCAAATGCAGATGAACGGTTTGAAATTCATGCTGAACTGGAAGTATATATTATAAACCAGCTTTAAGTTATAAGAACCAGTCAAGCATTTTCAGTTATTAGTCTCTTTAGAAGAGAGTTTTAGTTCAACTGCTCCAAATAGTCAGAGGCCCATACACGTGCCAAACATCCACCTTTGTACTCCAGCTGGATGGCATTGCAGATATTGTTAGATGCCAGCACAGCCTTGCTTTACTTTAAGTCTTCCCAGCTCAAGTGCTATTTCATCCATCTATCTGTTTTAACTGAGACCAGGCTAATTTAAGAGGATTTAACACAGGTTAATACTACAATGAAATACAACAAAGCTGAAAAACTTGCAGAAACTATCAAAAAATAAAATAGAAAATAAGGCACTAAGTGTATTCACTGCTTAGAAACTTTGGGTTCTTAAGATTCACTTCTAATGTCTAATTTTCAGACAGTTGACATAACATTCAAGGAAGTGATTAGATAGAATTAAATAGTTTTAGAGAAGTTATACATAGCATATCTAGGAAGAGTGTACAAAGTTTTGTCTTAAATTCTCATTAATGAAACAAAAGTCTTGAGAGAAGGGGTGACATGTATTTGTAAATAAATCATCTGTGACTGTTACCTAAAAAAAGCATTTTTTAAAGGGGGGGCGGAGGGGGAATAGAGTACAAATGCTTTGTAGCTCATACTTCTGGCCCTTTTTTCAGTAGTGTCCCATGGCATGCAAGATACCCTTAACAAAACAGAGTTATTAAATTTTAGTTTGATTTTTACAGTTCTCAGCAGAATTCCAAAGACAGTGTAATAATCACACATAGGATGGTAATGCATTTTTATTGAGCAGCCCAGAGCCCCCCTGAACAGGCAGCTCCTTCACCCTGCATTTTAATCACTCAGGAATGTATGAAGAAAGGGTAATCCTCTATGTAATGTATATTAAAAAGTAACTTGGATACATTACAATGGTGTCTGCTTAAGATGATTCTACATTTCTTCACCTCTAAATTTCCCACCAACTCTACTCTGGCATTATCAGTAAAGCTGAAGGGGACAGATAAAGCAGGGGAGAGAAGCATAAAGAAGGCCATACCATTAACTCAGATATAATGAAAAGTCACTTATGGCACTTTAAACAGTTCTTAAAATTCATGAAAACTTTGCTTATGCGAAGTTTCACTCCTACACAGTCTTCTCTGAATTACACTTCAGTGGGATTTGTTCTGTGATCAGCAGCTCTAATAACCAGGCACTACAAAAAGGTTCTGCTCTACTTGTGCTGGGGTGATTACATAGACGCCTGACAACTGTGTACAGATGACTGTATGTGTGTAATACTGGAAAGGGGCAGGAGATTATTAATCTATTTTCCATAACCTTTTTGTCCTTTTGCTCCCGATGGGATGATTTTGCAGTGGCACAATGCAGGGTTTGTACACCCCATTATAGGCGTCTGGAAGGAGCTAATGGGCTGTTGGGCACCTAATCAGCCTCTCCCAGAGGCGAACAACAGACTTCAAAGGAGGAACAAAAAAGGAAGAGTCCTGCTTAATTAGCGCTTAGCTAAGAAGAGGAGCAGACTTGGGAGAAGACACAAGGATAACTGCTCCCTGTCAGAGTCCGTTGGTAGAGAGGTAGGCCTGGCAAAAGATGTTCACTTCTTTGCCGGCCACGTTCAACTTAAGCTTGCCCGAGTCATGACAGCACAGACATTTTTCATGTATTAGTCATTCACAGAAAAGAACAAAGATTCTGCTGTCAATACAAGCCAGAAGCAAAACAAAAGTGGAACTGCTCTGTATGTTTACATACAGCAAAAGAAAGAGAGGTTGCACATATCTTAAGCACAAGGTTACATCCTTTCACCCCTGAGGTGTCCAAGGGCTGGCTGGAGCAGTGGATGGGCAGCAGGGAAAGCAGACAGAGGTGTGGGTGGCTCTGTCCCAGGGGAAGCCAAGCACAGTCCTGGGAACTCTCGCTGCCTGGCGAGCTTCAAGAACAGTGGCAATTCAGGAGGTATTTTTATAAGTTAACTCTAAATTGCAGAGGGCTTTTAAACATTATATAATGTTTAAAATTGTCTAAAATGTCTAAAATTCTATAAAAGTTCTACAACTTTTGTGCTTTTTATTATAAAAGGCATGAAAAGATTTTATCATGACTTTGTCATGATAAAATCATGTTGGCAGTTTTTTTTCCTTTCTTACTTTTTATCTGACAAATATCAGAAACTAAATCTGGTCTTCAGTGACTTGCCTGTGAGAGCTGGAGAGTACCTGAGAGGAGGACAATGTTCTACAACAAACATATATTCATAATAAGCTCATAAGAAAATACCTAACAGAGGACAGACAAATCAAACCTGAATTTCTCTTACAGAATTCATGCTTCACAGAACTGTGAACCACACAGATAAGTCATCTGACTCCTTGCAGGTTATCATAGTAGTAATCAAAACAATAAATTTTAAAAAAATAATTAAAGTGTAATTTAAAAGATAACCAAGCTAAGTTTTGATATCAGAAAACATATCCATATCTTAACCATCTTTAGCAGAGATTATGAGAGAATATAGTTCCAGCAAAAAACTTGTAATAAAAAATTTCACTAAAGAGCTAGATATTTTCTGCTTAAATTTTTTATGTATGCATGTGTATAAATTCATATATTTAAATAGAACAATTAAGATTAAAATCAATTGCTACAAAAAGCAGACTAAATATTTCTCAGTTTCATTTTTCTCTCTCCAACTCTTATCTCAGATAAAGGTTGGGGTAAGTAGGTACACTGATATTAACAGAATATACCATTTGAGTATAGACACCTCCAACATGAGTATTTTCTCTTTGAAACCTTTTAATTTCTTGCTTGCACCTTGCTGTGTTGGAAACAAAGTAGATTGATTTCTGAAAATACCCAGGAGAATAGAAGACATCGACAGCTGAAGAAAGGGACACAGAAGCATTGGAGACATTAAAATAATAGAAACGAGCTTAAGAACAGCATCTCTACAGGCTGCTTCACATCCTGGATTACGAAACCTACTCACGTCTAGAGGATACCACTTTGTTTTCAAAGACCAAATGAAGTGCACAGTCAGATTTATTATACACTTCAAAAAGAGAGAGATATGGTCTCTGAATAAGGAAACCTTGCTCAAATGCACAGAAAAACAAATGCTCAATTTTCCTATTTCACATTCTTCATACTGAGTATCACAGAGGTGCACAAGCCTTTCTATGCAGGTTAATTCACAGATGGGAAAATAAACTCATATTAATTACAGAAATCTGTAAAAGATCAAGTTCTTAGAACAGAAGCTTTAAAAGCAAGCAGAGTTAAGAGTGGCTGTTCACCACAGGGTAACTGAGGAAAAAAAAAGTTAAGGATGAATAAACTGTGGTGATAGTGTCTGTTTATTCTTTATCTTAACACTAACCAAGTAGGGCACGAGCAAAGTATTATAAAGAAATAAAGAATGTGACAGACAAGTAAGTCTTAAAATGGAAAGATTAACTGATTTCTTTCCTAATATTTACCTTAAGCTTTTGACAGTCAAGGACCTGCTGTAGAAATACCCAACTACTGGGTTTTAAAACATAATGAATTAAATCTAATTTAGAAACATCTTGTCTTTGTGTTAAAAAAAACCCAGAAAGTGAGTAGAAAAGCATCACAATCAAATGAGGCTAAAGGAAAGACAGCATGAGGGAAGTACTGTTAAAACCAAACGAACTATTATATTTGCATTTAGTACCAATCCGAGTTGAGCACAAAGGCTGCCATTAAAACACAGCCTAAAAGTAAGTAGAAAAGGCAACCTGTTATTCTATATTATTCTTCACGTGTTTCAAAAGGATGGGATATCTTTATCATTAAAATATTAACCAGTATCTATTTTGTATTAACTTTCCACTTTATTCATTGCTTTTATTAAATATGTAGCAGAACAAAAATAGTAAATAGTGATAATGTAATAAAGATTTAACATCTCCTGAAACAGTCTTGTGAATAATGACATACATTGTAAAGCTAAAATCCCTGAACTTAAAAATGCTTTTGTCTTTCCACTTAAACAAAATGAATGTAACATCCATAAGGTTATTACAAGAGATTTCATTAAAAACTAGTACTTTGCTTTCCTAGCTATGTATTAAAAGGAAATCTACTTTCTTTCACATATATTATGACTCCTTCAGAACTTGATACAGGGCTAATAAAATAAGCACCTATACCCTATTGAAAAAAATCCTTCAGGATCCCTTCCGAGTTCTGTAAAACTAGGAATATTAAATGCAGGACCTGGCAAAGTTGGCAACTCTGGTCATTGTAATTCCTGTATCTAAAATCTCAACACACTTTCCATTTGATACAGCACTGGTTCCCAAACTTATGTTCCAACAAACCACTGTCAACATAGAATATTTATATTGAAGGCCATCATGCATGCTTCCTGCTGACATTTTAATTGGAAGCAGATTATCTTCAGGCTACTCCTGGTAGCATCACCAGAAGAGCAGGCCTATGGGCATTCCAATTCCTCATCTGTAGTATTTCTACTATCAACATCAGGCAAACCTTACACAATTTGAAAGTCCAGCTTTTCTAATCAATGGGAAGAATCCTTATCAGTGAAAATTTTGGCTGCTTTCCTGGGGCAGTCCTCTGGCATTTGACTCCTCTATATTCCTTGAAATGGACACCCATACACATATGCACAAAATAAAAAAAAATATATCGGCAGAAAAAAAAGCAAAAATAGACACAAAACACCAGTACTGCCAAACCCTATTAAGAAGATCTGCAACTCCCACTTGGTTAAAAAATTCAGATCAATGTGAAATTTCTTTTAACAGCTTTTTAGATGCATGTTACTTCAGATTATAAATACTGTAAGACTCTTGGAAAATTCCCTTTCATGAAAAATATATTTAAATGTGTTTAGAACATCTGTTCAAATGCTAGACATGCTAGATCTATACTTCCTTACCATCATGAATAACTATTAAGATGCAATAATAAATAAAAGTCTTTATTGGAAAAGACCCTATCGTGCAGTTTATCTGATGCCATGACCCACTTATAAATAGCAAAGGCTCAGCAATTCTAATAGAACCCATCAGAAACATTGTTATTTCGCAGCTTTTAAGCCAAAACCTTCCCTTTGAAAATTTAGGGTAACAATCATTGCAGTATGACCTTAAAAAGAATAAATCCAGTCTCCAGTTCCAGAGCTAGGGACTCTTCAGCCATATCACAGCTCACGTGTGGGGGGGGGGGGGGG
>JAOTQQ010000063.1:8051176-8134848 GCA_026546715.1 Gallinago undulata | reverse complement strand
AATTTTCCCCCCCCCCCCCCCCCCCCCCACGCGAATTACTACTGCCAAGGGAAATGAAATCTTTCAGGTATTAAGTTCAAAATACCCAGAATATCAAGTCCAATAGGTCAGGAGGTTGCATTTCACCAGAAGTTATAGAGAACAAAGGGAACAAAAGGCATCGTGCGCCTCTGTTGCTGTACGAGTAAAATCTTACATAACTAAATGCAGATGAGTAACAAATTGGCAGCCCCACAACTTTTTTTAGAGGAAACTATTATTCTGTTATTTCTTTTGCTTGCTTTCTCCACACAATAAGTATTTCTACAGGCTTCCCTGGGTTGAAGTTCAGTCAACTAGCTCTTCTCCAAATCTTGTTACAATTCAGAGAACTGTTCATCTGGTAGTCAGGTTGGCTAACGTGAAGACAAAGACGCAAACAAGTTTACTGGGGATATTATAACACTTATACCTTAATTTCTCTTGTTGCTAGTCTATGCATACAGAAAGGGAGGGGTGATAGAGGTGGTTTTACATTATCCATACTGGAAGTTTTGAGAATAGGTATGCAACTGTTCAGTTTGATTTCTGAGGAAAAGAAAGGGAGCCCCTCCAAACCAATTTTCCCTACCCTTTCAAATGAAGAACAGCGCTACAGGCAGGTGACAGCACGAAGGCAGTGCAAGGGGAACAGCACATGCTCAGTGTCTATGGGAACTGACTGCTATCTATGGGAACTGACTGCAATCATCTATGGGCAGTACAGCACCTACATCACCTGCAAACTGCCTGGGATGAAAGAAATACGAAGACTCCAGGTATAGCCACCAACTCACAAAATCATAACTGTTCCCATGCGAGCCACTTCCCAGAGACAATAGTCACATAAATCCTCCAGCACCAACCACTAGGGGTAGAATCCTGTAGGGCTTTCCATCACCCACGCGAAGCAGTGCATGGAGGAGTCCGTCACAGCTTCCCTCCATTGATGATCTCATATTTCATTTTTGTTTTTACTCCATCACAAATCTTAATGCAATATCTTCAATGTAGTCCTCAGATTCTAGCAACCATGCTCCAACTGCTTTACAATATTCAATAGCCTTTTGTGATCTTACCTCCCTATCGCACTATGTTTATTGGAAATTCAAGAAAATAAGTTGAAATACAACTTTCCAGGTGATAAAAATGAGGAAGGCAATTAGGGAACTCATTCTGTGCCACTGTAATTATTACTGGAGCTGGGTGAACACAAGCAAAATGAAAATGGGCTGTTGAGGGACATCATATATAACGTGTCAACTTAAATAGCTGTCCAAAGTGCAAAAGATGGCAACAGTTTACTACCGTAGGAAAGTAGGTGGGCTGAAGGCGTGCACCACCGTGCCTCTACCACTTCAGCACAAATATTTCTTTATGTCTGTGTGTCTCAATTTCCACTGCTGCAAAACTAACAGCACTTATCAATTTATCTTGCAGAGGTTCCTGAGAATTTCATGCCAAGTGATATTATTAGACAAGAGACGTACAGACACTAGATGCATCATTCTGTGAAAGTTAATATTTACTTAAGAAGTGCTGTATGGTACACACAGATCAATAAGCAAAGTGAAATATTACTATAATACTTCCTCTTTATATGCCAGAAGCCATCTCCCCTCCACATTCAAAGTAACACATATTTCCCAAGGATAACCATAATTCTTAATAATGAAATGATGACTTAGCACACCTGCCCTTTAAGCACAAAATACTTTCTTTACTAAGAGTGTGTCTCTTTTGTGATTTCAAAGAAACTGTAAACATAGGAGACTGTGAAGATCAACAGTCAGCAAACAGTCAAAAACTTTTTGGATGATGAATAACCACCTTTGAAGAGGCCTACTTCAATATTGTTATTTCTGGAATTTCAAGCATGAGCTCTACAAGCAGTCAGACTACACATTTCTATTCAGTGGCAATAAAAGTCAGCTAATTTTGTACCGAGTACAACAGGATATTATTGTTTATGTATGGTCCTTATCTCATAGTTAAGGGCAATTCTGCCAAATCCCACAAGTATTTCCTTATTAAAGGGAATTTTAGAAATGGAGGGAGGCACGGTGTTAGTGTGCAGTTCTCTAATTTTTTTCCATTGAAACGAAAATGTCATCCTTGAAAAATACACTTCAGTACGGAATGTACTCATTAGTGTTTTGCAGTTGATCTTAATTTGATGACAAATTAAATGGATGTCATATTATACTGAATGCAGTTTTGACAATGGGTTCATTCATCCATTGTAGTAAATAATAAAAGGACCTTGCATTAAAATGGCTTAAAATGTCTAAAGAATCATATCAAAAGGTGATTAATTTATGTATTAGCTTAAAATAAAAATCCCGTCACATTCCTTATCCTTATTTTGCGGGATTTTTTTAAAAAAGTAATCAAACCACATTTGCACATTGCTACATTATTGGGTGCCCCCTGCAAAATCACTATGCATAAATTACAAAGCAAGCTTTTTCACAGTAAACACAGAGCTGTGCACAAATTACAACGATGTCCTCTTAATCTCTAAAGCTGAGCAGAGCTAAATGCATCTTGAAAATGTTCAAGAGCTATTAGGTTTTTTCTTTTTTTTTTTCTTTCTTTTTTTTTTTAAAACCATACTGCAGTGCTATGGGCTTAAACTTCTACTATTGCATTGCTGCAGGCAGTGGATCTCTGAACATACTTGCTTTGATCCTGTGAATATAGGAGAGAGGATTTTTAATTATTTTTTTTTTCCCCATAAACCAAAGTCGGTTTTCCAGTCTTATACAATACAATGTATTTGTATCTTGGTTCTAACTGCAGTTACATAAGTTCCTGTGAGATATCAAACAGGCTAATGAAACCTGACTGCCCTAAAAGGGACTGGCTGAGTGCCTGGCGTTCATTTGCTAAATAAACATTTGAACTTGGTGTCTACTGCAAATGCTGTCACTTAGTGTCTGATAGCAACTTTCTTGTTTTAACACCAATGTTTTAAGTAATACCCTAATGCATTGTATGTTAACTGAATCATAGTATTTGACTGTCATACCTATAGTAATATTAATTTCTGAAACTTTTAGGCATTGAATACATAGAACTCTAAAAATCTGATAGAGAAATATAGGAAGAATTCAGTGTCTGAATAAAATTTACTAATACTTGTTTCAATCTCCTATGATACAGTCTAACTATAAACTGATTATTATCATTAAGAAATAACTTTCATCCCTTATTATAGTATATAACTATTCTATGAAAATTGAGGTGAATTATAAAATTGTAAAATAATGAAGTGATCTTAATCAGAAAAATACTGATCAAAAAATAGTGATTTGAAAAACAAAAAGATATTGGTTATTCTGACATCCATTGGGTTTTTAACTGCATTAGTCCCAGAACGAATGTCTGAGCAGTAATGTTATAGGGCAGTAGGCACCAAATTAATTCTTCTTTTGAATACTCTGAGGTAGCTATGCTTTTGCAGCCTACCGTATTTCAGGAGAATGAAGTACGGTCATCAAAAGGGCTTTGATTATTAAGCTTGATTTAATTGACATGATCAGTCATTGCTTTTCAAATAGATATATTAATAATTTATTATGTTTATAATACCTATCCCAATATTACTTAAGGAAAAAGATTCCTAGGAACGTTCAGTTGCTGAACAGTATTTAAAATGGTATACAGCAGCACTCCTTCCCTATGCTGTAGCCACCCCGTGACAGAGCGTGCATGCAAATTCAAAATGCTTTTAGTTACTGTTATTTATATCTTTATTTTGTATTTTAATTCTGCCAGGCAAGGCACTTTTTCTCCAACATAGAAAATTATTTGATGACAAAGATTAAAGAGCAAAATATGACTTGGGATTAAGTACCTTAATATGATGAGTAATATATCACAGGTCTGCCTCACCCTTTGTTCAAGAAAAATAGAAACTTCAGTAACAAGGAGGCATTATTAATGTGTTCATAACTTGCAATTACAGCCCCTCAAGTAAGGTAAGATTTGGATTGCATTCCAGCCAAAGCACAATTCAAAGGTAAGACTGTCCTGCATCTGCTAGATCTATAGCTTGCCTCTTTCAGAAAACATTAACATTCCTTGTACCTGTTCTATGTGCTGTATTTAAATGGCAGTCAGCTCCCAAATGAACGGCACCATTAAGATCAAAATAGTTGCTTGTCACAGTATGCAAATAAAAGGGAATTTTCTTATCCGCACACACACTACTTCGAGGCTGTCCTATGAGAGGTTTCTCTCAATTAAATTTCTCCCCCTCTGCCCCCCCCAAAGAAAAGGTTGCAAACTTTCTTTGTGACTTTCAATATGCCTAGAGGAATGGATGAAAAATTACAAACATTGCCAAACATGTAACTAGAAATACTGCCTTGAAGTGGGTGGGGGAGTTTAGATCTTGGCAGCTGCTGTGTAATCAAAAACTTTTACAAAAGCTAAAATAAATTAAGTCTTGTTTCAGAGGCTTGCTGATTCTGTGAGTTATTCTCTTGCAGACATTATAAGATGTTCAGCTTTTCAGACAGCATTCACTGGGGCAGCTGTCCAGAGCAAGTATATGTCCCCTGAATAGGAATAAGTCACAAAAGCACAAGATTATAGAATCATAGAATGGTTTGAGTTGGAAGGGACCTTGGAGATCACCAAGTTCCAACCCCCCTGCCCTGGGCAGGGACACCTCCCACTAGAGTACGTTGCTCAAAGCCCCATCCAGCCTGGCCTTGAACACTTCTGGGGATCAGGCATCCATGACTTCCCTGGGCAACCTGTTCAGTGTCTCACCACCTTCACTGCAAATAATTTCTTTCTGCTATCTAATCTAAGTCTCCCAAGTCTCCCCTCTTCCAATTTAAAATTCTGCATTGTTTCAAGATTCTTGAAACAATGCAGAATCCATAATTTTGAAAGCATGAAACGTAGCTAAGAACCGAAACACTGGCTGTTTGTGGATTCTGTTTGCTAATTTCTTTAAACTTAATTCCTATTAACCAAAGAACCAGTAGGGTCTACAAAGCCAACTTCCACAGCTGACACGAATATTCAGTGCATCTTTACTGGTATTTGTAACAGCAAGCCATAGGCATTCAACTGAGTCTTAATATAACTTTAAATTAAATTCATTTTCTCAGCTGCATTTTGCTTAATATACTGTTGACATCTAAGGAAAAAGTAAGGTAAAAAACTCACTAGAAAGAAAAGGAGGATTACATTCTGTCTTGTGAGGCACTGTTCAGAACACATATCGAACACATACCAAGAGGTGACTGTATTACTTTACATACCATTATTGGTTTCGCTGGTATCAATAAGGAGAGAAAGTTGAACTTTCATCTAAACTGTCTCTCAGATATTTTTCCTCACTTTTGAGAGCCTACAGCTCCAAGATGGTGTCCTTGCAATGAGGCTTCAGGCAATATAATAATTAAGAGCTACTTCTTTAGACATACTGGCACCTGACGACTGGAAAAAGCCCCTAAAGTTTCAGCATATACTTATAGCAAGAGTAAGGTTTCATGGTAGAATGGGATTTTGAAATCTTCTGTTTTCAACCCGCCGTTGAACAAAACTAGAGAATCTGGAAGTCATCTGCACCTGGGCAGCTGGACAGAACTGGGAGAAAACACCTGTCTACATAGGCTGTGAAGAATTGCTAAGCATCAAGCAGATTCAAGCTTCTCGTTTCTTTCTGGGAGTAAAGCCAAACAGCAAATACAAGTAACTTGAGCACAATCAAGAACAAGTGCTTTTTAAAAAACAGAAAATGAATCCTTTCCTGAATAATGATTTATAATTTTGTATTTATAAATCATATATTTAATTTTCAGGTGTTTCCTGATATTCATATTGAGGCATATACCGACATGCATTCAAACCAAGTTCAGAAAAAAAATATCTTATTTTTAAACATGATATGAAATGCATAACAACTCCCAAGGAGAATTCCACAATATAAGTGGAACACCCACATAACTTCTTTTTTTTTTCCCCGTGTAAACAGAGACCTATGATTAAAGTCTGAGCTCCCATGGTTTTGATGCATACAAGTATGCATTACACACACTGTCTCAGCAGGCACTCATTATGCAGTCACAGCAAAGAAAAAGTAAATGCCTCACTGAACAAGGAAGGAGGAGGAGATTTTTCACTAGTTCCATCGAAAGGCAACAACAACTTAGAGAAAAGAGGAATTATTGTATACTCCTTTTTTATCTGCAATTTGGGATAAAATTATCTACTGATAATAACTAGCTAAAACAGTACTTCAGCTAAAAAATTGTTTCTGGAAGCTATGAACCTCAACAATTCCTTACCATTCAAAGAGTAACTACATAAGTGTATAAGATTAACTAGGTAATGTCAAACCTGAGTAAATTATTAATTCAAGTTAAACCAGAAATAACAACCTCCCCTTTAATATTTTGGGGGTAAATGATATATGTTCAATTACTCCACACAGTCAATTTCAGACACAGTCACTGAAAGCTAGAATTAATCCTGGAGACATGGTCTAGTTCTGGTTTGAAGAAACATGGCCAATAAAATATCTAGTTAGACAAATCCTGATCAACACAACTAGAATTATTTAGCAGTTGGGGGCTCGCATCATTTGAAAGCGGGACAATTAGTAAGAATATAACAATGGGCTTCTTCTTTTGAAAGGAACCGAGATAAAAAGAAAACCAACATTTGACATCTCCAGGGAAGTAGTTTAAAAGAGACATTACAGTGACTTACTATGATAAGGACTGTACATCACCCTTTGGTATGTACATGCAATCCCTATTGATATAAATGAATGTTGTTTATCTATACCTGAGGGAAGAATTTATTTTTAAGAATGCAAATACAGATTACATATTTAAATTAATGAAGCATGTAATGTATGTCAAGGACGAACTGTACAGAATTTTTTTATGAGTTTTAATGCTATCTGTAGCAGTTTTCACACATTCTTAAATTAGTCTGTAGGCATTTTGAAGGTTAAAGAACCATGAACTTTGAGAATATAATCATGAAGTTCAATGTGAAGAACAACACAAATCACATGCTGGAAGGGTGGCATTTCAATTTTGCCAGAGGCAAGGCATAAAGCATAAAAACAACCGTGTTAAATGGAAACTTGCTACCTGTTAAAAGTGAAGGTAAGAAAGAAATAGTAAGACTAAAGCTAAGACTGAAAATTACACATTTATTGTAGTTGTTTTCTGCAATGTCTCTGCTATTCAAACTTTACAGCCTAAGGAGTCAAAGACAAAGGGTGCAGTGACTATGTAAATCAACGAAGCATTTAGCAATAAGGCAAACAACTTTAAACTTTGGAGGGACATTCTGAAAGCATATATCTGGAAGAACAAATGCCGCCCAGCACACCCTGAATGTTCTCTACACTTATTATTATGTGATAATTATTCCACTTCCACCTTAACACTACTAGAGGCTCATGGGTGGGACTAAGACAAATATTTTGAGAAAAATAGCAGCTGGAATTGCACTACTGGGTCGTTGAGCCAAATTCTGTTATGAAATTCCAACTACTAAGCTTTAGACTAGTATGTGGCCAGGCTTCAGCCCATCCATATGAAAGAGGCCCTATATTCAGTGTACAGCCAGTCTGATACCACAGGTACCAAAACTTACATGATGTACCCTAAACAGGGGCAGCAAGCCATGCATTTAAATAACTTCACTAGCAGTTTTAATGTAACTTTTTTAACAGATGCACATGCTTGGAAAATATCTAGCATACCTCTTTCACCTCTAGCCTTCTCTTACTTGTGCTTGAAATAATTTATTTTTTTTTGTTGCTAACAGTTTTGCACAGCCACTGGTGAATGTAAGGTCTAAGGCAAAAAAACCCCAAAACCAACCCAAAACACCCACCCATCAGAACTACAGGCCTTTTGCTGACTGTTGTTAATGGCCTTAATTTTCTGTTGAATAGCAACCCCAAGTCTTCCTCTTATTAAGAGCGCACTTGCAGAATTATTTCTAGCCCCTCTTGCTAAATGCACTCCTTTCTGCACCTTTACCTTTCCTAGTGCAGCAATAACTGTGCTACAATTGTGGAACACCTTGAGTTGGAAAGAACCTTTGGAGGTCATTTAGTCTGAACACTCTGCTCCAAACAGGGTGAGACTGGGCTGTTCGGGGTCTGTCTGGACAAGCTTTGAATAATTCAAAGAGCAGAGAATCCACAGCCTCTCTGGACAATCTGTTCCAGTGCTGGAGTTCCCTATGGTGAAGTCTTGGGGTTTTCCCAAGTTTAAGAAGAGCTTTCCTTGTTGCAACTTGTGATGTTTGGTTCTTTTTTTCATTCTTAACAACCAGAACCATTTTCCACCTTCTTTGATTCTGATTAGAGGTCAATAAAGAGTTCATGATTTACAGCCCCTACTGGATAAAACTCCATCCATCCTCCTGAAAACATATACCTTAGCAATTGCATCTTGTGCAAGAACGCTATTATAAAACACAGATGAAAAATCCATATGTTTAGATTTGTATTAGATAAAAACATCAGAATAACTGTTGAAATGTACTGCCTGTTAAAACTGCAGTGTTTCATCACATGCTTGCAGGAAGTTTTGCCACAACCTAGCAAAATACTACATGCACAGAGTCATAAGCACTTGAGTAGTTCCACCGATCTTCAAAGGGATTATTCTCATACTTAAGTTAAGCACTTTATTAAATGTTTTGATGAATCACAGTTGCAGACTAGGTCACAGTTTCAGTATAAAATTGGGCCATGTCTATATAACATCATAACATCAGAAGATATTTTTTTCAGACTGCACAGCACTTAGGGCTGAATGTTAGTGTGTACATGTAAAAAGACAAGGAACGTTCTTAATAACAGGGATTTGTTTTACTAGTTCTTTAGCATTATGGATATGTAACAGATATGCATTTTTATCAGACTGTAACTGTAAGTAATTTGATTATGATATGTATATACATATACAAAATAAATTTAGCTAGCATTGGTTTAAATACTGTAGAGCTTGCTCATTTAGACTATTTGAAAGAATAAATCAAGGAAGACTTGGCTCATTATTTGTAAACATATTCAGTACCTACCATAGACAGAGACCAGAAACTGAATATTCTAAAGCAAATCTATCCTAGCTCGGTAATGAAATTTTAAATTTCTAAGCAGCTAAAGCCCATCAAATGGAAAGAATGTAGTAAAATTATTTGTTTGTTGCAAGGTGATTAAATTTACATAAAGACTGTGGCTTTGGTGAAATGCTAGGGGGGAGGGAAGAATCGGGTAAAATACAAAATCCCTTAAGTCTGACTTCATCAGTTTTATACTGCATACTTACAGATTCAGTTATAGTAGTAATGAAACCTGGAGGTTTTTTTCATCACTGAAAATATGGAATAGCTGTAAATCAAATGTATTTGGATTCTGACTGTGTATCTCAAGTTTAATTTTAAAAATTAAATTTAGGAAGAAATTTAAATAGAAACAGTAGGTTTAGAAGGGCAATTTTTGTCTATTCTTTTATTTGTGGTTTGCTCAAATAACATCATCAACGTTATCAACAGGCAAAATTCCTAGAACTGCAACATTTCTTCCAACATATTCCTCATTAAAATGGTGTAGGATTTCTTATGAAATATGTTTCTCAAAGAATTTCTGTTTACAAATTGCGGGAGAACTCCAAAGTCCTGGATTTAAGTGGGTAAAAAAACAGGGAGTGGAACACAACATAAGAATAACTACACCAATAATACATGGAATATATAAAACTATGAAATCAAGGAAACAGCATTTTCTGTCTCACAGCACCTATTTTTTCCACATATTTTTGTTAATGCAAGTATGCAGTTTACCTGCAATAAAGTTTCCTACTATTCATGAAATAGTTTGTAAGTACTCACCATGAAAATACAAGACAATGCAGTTTCAAGTAAAAAATGCAGTTATTTTTAGATATCACAAGATGAAATCATAACCAAAATAAGGAATCTGAAAATCTTCTTCCGATTAAACATAGCAAAACCTTGTGAATTATTTCACTCAAGTAGGAGAAAAGGGCTTAAAAGAATTTAAGTGCCTTAAAAAGCGCTAATCAAATCCATTCTTACCACTTTGAAGTGAAACTGGAAGAGAAGAGAATGCAGCATCAGCATATTATCCACTCAGTCTAAGTTGTGTTATTCACTGTGAGAGTCCTGATTTCGCTGCCATATTTGAAGAAGAGTGCTTTACTATATGTATTTTTACAAATATGTAGCTTAAGTACCATCAAGTGCCTTGCATAGATTCCAACCAAAGTATGAGCCCCATTAATGCTCTGCAGGTTTTGCAAGGTAACATCCCATCCATTCGTCTTCCCTAAGACATCCCACTGGTCAGCTTCCGACACTCAAAATTTACTGCTAGCCATTTACAGAGATCAAAGGTAGCTGCATCATGCCAAAAGCACTGTATTTTCACATTAAGGAAAATCTCTTACCAGAAGTTGTGTCTGGTATATAAATGATCTACTAAAAGTGCCTTATTAGCCAGTTATAAGCTACTTGTAATCCAGTAGCTACTTAATGTATTTTATTAAAACAATACCAAATAGACTCTGTTTCTTTTTCCATTGAAACATCCAAACTTCTAATTTTGAATTTAAATGGTAAGACTTACCAACTCATGATCTGCAAATCACAATGAAAAAGACACTTTAAAATTATTTTATTAAAGTACATTTAATAAGATAGCATGTTTTGATTTGTAAGATAGCTAACCTAAAAAGTGCTTTTTATGTTTCCAAAGAATGTAAAACAAAATCATCTTCATTCTTTGATGCTGTCACAAAGAACATAAAGAAAATGCCACCAAGATACTATAATTAAATATGAGCAAGTAAATCTCAACAGTGACTTGTAGAAAACAGACAGTATTTCCTTGTTGCTGCAGTTACAGCTTCTAGCAAGGCCACGGTTTATCAACTGAAGGTCTCTTCAACAGAGTCTCAGCCAACAAATCTATTAAAACACTGTACCTTGTTTTCATACACTATGAGGATAACGAGAGCAGTACCAGTCACTTTTCCCTTTTTCCTCTTACAGACACAAACAGCGTCAGAAGCACCAGTCAGAGTTAGACCACATGTTGGTTCCACAACTGCCACCAATAAATACGTGCTCCTAAATCGCCTGATCTTAACTTGCTGGTATGAGCAGCTCCAAATCTTCAACCGGGGGACATATGTACAGGATGTGTTAATACTAAAAGAAACCCCATAGTCTGTTGAACCAGCAAGTTTTGATTACTATTACAGCTGGATTTTTATGTGCCAATTAGTTTCACAAATTCAACATTTGCACAATTCAACAGATTCCTACATAAAGCAAACAACAGAAGTCACAGACAGAACAATCCCTTTTTACTGCTGGACTCCTCACAATCTCTTTTTCTTGTTTTCAGAGCAGTCTATTGTCTTTGAACAGATTGTTTTTAAGAAATTGGTAAATAATTTTAAAAATTTGACAAACTTTAATAATTTGACAAAGCACGTAATGTCACAAATGCTACACACAACTATATTGGTAGATGGCTGCGTGCGCCTCTGCTTAATGAGTTGTATTTCCAACAGGCCAAAGCATTGATGGCATCTCAAGGGTCAGCTCAGAGAGACCCACTGTCCCCAACTGGGAGGTAGCTCTCATCTTCATACATTACTCTCACCTCTCAGTTCCAAAGAGAGGACTTTCTAAGTTGGCAAGATACAAGGCAGAAGCACAGAACCCTACAGTTTTGCTTGCTTGGAAACACACCTAACTAGCAAATCCTGCTAAAAAAATCCCACAAAACTTATGTGACTAAGGCTCTGTGTTAGGAATAAGTACCATAAGGCCTTATTTTCCAAAGCCCACATTTCCCAATGTGTATTTGTACCTCCTTTGGGATAAAAGGCAGGTATGGGTAATCATCATTTCTGGGATAAAGCCACTTGTCTTCTACTGCCCCCCATTTATATTAGAATAAACAGTATATTGGGATAGGACATCTCAGATGAATAGGAGTGTTGCAAATGCGTTCATTAATGCTTATACAACAGTTTCATAATTAGGTGTTGGAGGACATCTGAGGACTGTGAAAGACATTCTTACCACTTTTTAGTTAGATCTGATTTTGTCATCTTCTGTCTTGTGGTTAGTCACCAGGTTCTAGCCCCAAAACTGTTCTGCTGAGCACTGTTATCTACTATTTTTGCTCTGTGTTTTAAATTAATCCACTTCAGCTCAGGTCTAGACTGCCACCATCAGCATTGCTCCATATCCCATTAGGCAGCTACAGCAATGATTTATTATTTAATGACAGCAATGTGGCAGAAGTGCTGTGTTATGTTTCTTAATATCTATTAAGAGTTCAATAAAACAATCTGCTGAAGGTCTTTTTGTTTCTCTGATGTACAAAGACATTTTCTACAGATAATACAGCAGATCACACAGTAGTAAGTATGAATCTCAGTAGGAAACTTGTAAGCTTTATTTCAAATCTGTCAACATTTTTCATGTATCTCCAAAGAAACTATTCATTGCTCTTTCCTCCCCCCAAATCCTCCAAATTAAATATGCTTAATACAGAAAATGCATCCTAAAAGACTTAGAATGGAAAAAATGCAAGTATTAATAAAGTAAGAAAAATATGTTAAGTTTTTCAGGCATCTTACTACATCTTATTTGCATAAAATAATGTGCTAAGCTTAAGGACATAATTTTGATGGAGGTCTATAAACATTTGCTTATCAGTTTGCATTCTGTATGCAGTTCATATACCTGTAAATGGGCCAGGAAAGTACATAGATTCATAGTTTGCAGTAGTATAAAACATATTAATTAGGTACTACAGACATCATACTCCAATCTAGAAGCCACAGCACTAGCCATGAGGAAATACGCATTTCTGTAATCCAGGCAGTAACTATAAAAGACTAAATTATCATTCAGCACTAGGGAAATTTGCAATCACAGAATTTAGGACTTCACAGGACAAAGACCTACACTCCTGAACTCAGAACAATTAAGCTGACTGTCAGCTTGGCCACATGCAGAACAAAATGCAAGAAAGCCAGTGAAAAAAAATCACAATTTGAACTCCAAATGTTACCCTTTTTAGGTCCAGCTATAATTTTCATGCATTCCAGGCAGCAATATGAAAAGAACCCACAACAACCCCAGGAATAAGACTTTTTTCTTTGCATATTAATCAGATGTTTGCATCACAGCAAGCATCTGTGCTTTCTCTTTAAAGGAACATCTTTTTACTTACAGATATGTCTTCAAAATGAGGGGAAGTTTCCAGATACAAGCGACTTGCAATACAGCGCTGCTACTGTGTTTTGTGGCTCACTAGTTTGCTGTACCTCAATTTTACCATCTGTAAAATGAAACCAATAAAAGATATTCTGCTCAGATAGCAGAAGTTTTATTTCATGAAAAACCTGTAATTTAGAACTCTCAAATTCAAAATTCTAAACACACCTTGAGCTCTTGGACTAGAACTGCAATCTAAATAAAAGAGTACTAAAATATTCTAATTTTTAGCAGTGACCAGTCAACCCACAAATATGACAGTTACCATGTTTAGAAAATAAGAGTAAAAACTCCCCATCAGGTATGGGAGCATCAGTAAACACTTCCAGCAGTTCACTGGGGAATCATGCACAATACAAATGCAGTTGTATCAACTGTTTCAATTTACTAAACAAATCCTCAAAATTAGTAGTGAATTAATCATAATGTTTCTTTATTCTTCTGCTATTTTAACACAAGAATTTTTGAGGCATTTATTAAACATGTTTCTCTTTGATTATCTGTTCTGACTGCCCTATCCATTAGTTCATGCATCTGTCAAGAGTGGTCTGTATTTATATTTTAGAAATTAAAGTGTACTGTGACAGCTGAAACTTGGTTTACAGAGCAAGATTAGTTCAAGTTGCTAGACTCACTTGCTTAACTCAGTTAAAATCTGCAAAATGCATTTAAAAGAACCCATACTTTACATACACTGTATTTTTCATGCTTGCTCTATTTCACGTTGATGAATTCGTTGATGATGTTGATGAAGCTTTTTAATAAACTGAAGATTACTATTAAAATTTTTCCTTACAAAGAAGAATGTTTTAAAACATAGCTACATTCATAAGTGGTACAACTAAAAACTATACTATGAATCAATGGTTTGTTGTTCTTATACATTGGCTTAAAATTGTGGTGTTGCAGAATTACAGTTTGGAGTGGGGAAGCATCCACTGTGTGAAAACACACCAGTACTTAGCAGCTATTTGTTTATTCTCTTGTTCCTGAAGCAGTGTAGGAAATTACTACCTGTCTGTGGCAACTGGCAATTACGAGTGAAAAAAATTAAGTAAAAGTTACCTTACTAAAATGGAAGTAGGCATTTAACTAAACAAATAGAACACAACTACAGCATGCAAGTTACTAATGATCTTCAGTTTCCTTAAGCAGAACATATAATACAGGTGACAATGTTTCTGGTAGCTTGTGATATATGGTACAACCATTTTAAACTGTGATAGAATATGTCATGGGTGATACTCAAATGAATGCCGCAGTGGCTTCACAGTCCTGCTCTTTCACATCACCGTAATTCCATAGCTCCCAAGGTTAAAATCTGTTGTGGCTTTATATTTTAAGTACTGGGCATAGAAATAATTTACATGTGGGAATCTAAAGCTGCAAAACTTTGTTAAATTGCATTTGCCCTGTACCGTTTTCACAGGAACTAACAACACTTGAGGCTCTACTGTATTCAACACTGCCAAAACTGATATATCAGACTTCAAGTAGGTTTAAATATTTATATCTAGAACTGCTATTTTCAGGCTCTGCACAGATTTAACTGCATTTAGCTTTAAGTCTGGTAATTTCTGTGCACACTTTAAACTCAAATACGCCAGATGTTTAAATGCCACAAAGGATTATTATTACTTATTTAGTTATATAGATCCATTTCATCATGTATGCAGATGCCTAACAAGGAAGTAGAGAAAAGACACCTTCCAGAGGGTGTAACACCTCCTTCTGATGAGACTCATAGCAAGAAACTTGCCAATTCTGAGTTCTAGATATTACTCTCACTGACTCATTTCGCAAACTTCCATCTGCATTCTCAGCAGTGAACATAGAAATGGAAAACGTTCAGATTTTCACAGGCTAAACTTATGTAACCATGGTCTAAAGTGTTGGCCTTCCTTCTAACTAGTATTTGCAAAGGGAATCAAAATACTTAAGGGAACTATACTGTAAAATGTTGGTTGCTATATAAAGGTAAAAACACAGAACTATTAGCACAGCTCCACAAACAAGGTGTTTAAAAAAAAATTGGCATTGAAAGAGAAACATGCACAGATTAATCACAAAGTTTAAATATGAGTATAAACATGAACTTATTCCTATAAAACAGCAAACAATTAACTTAGGTTGAAAAAAAAAACCAACCCTAACACTCAAAAGAAATATGAACTTTAAGAAATGACAGAATATTCCAACAAAATTGAAAAAGTAAGAAAGGAGGCAGAGACACTAAACTAGTATTGCTGCGGCACTTGAGTTTACATTTTGCAGAAACCCTATCAAATACCATAACAGGGCACTACAGGCACTAGGGTTCTGGACAACCAAGTTAGTACCAAATCTTGGATTCTCTACCAAAAAAGAACACCTTGAACAGCCCGTTCTAGATCTATCATTTCTGCCACACAGCCCTGGCTTCCTCTTTCTTTATAAATAAATGTACTCCTGATCTTGCATCCTGATACTGTGATTAATATCTGACCAACAACTAGACAAAAAAGTTGGCAATCTATTGGACTGACACTATACAAACATATATTAGACAAAGAATATTTGCACCAGACAGCTTAATCTAAAAGACTATCCTCCGCTTTTAGGACTTTCTCCAAATCCATGAACTGGAACCATAAAAATACTTGGAAAGAAATAATGTCTTAAGGTGATGCATTTCTGATCAACAGAATACTGATCCATAGCACCAAGTGACACAATTTAGCTCCAGCAGAATACTGTTTTTCCAGATATAAATTTCAACTCACAAGTTCAATGCTTTATTAAATGGAAGAAAGTAACTCAGCAAGACTCTGCTTTGCTAAGCAATTGTATAAATCAGATCTGCTTGAGAAAGCCCCTAAATGAGCAGTAAAACAATATGCTCTTAGAAAAGTAGCTAGAATTTTCTACTGAATGAGGATTCTCCTTCCGTCTCTGACGAAAAGAGCCCAGGTACAACAAAGAGCCAACACTATTTCACTGTTGGGAAGCTGTGCTGTCACTTTTTCAAAAGAGTAGCTAGACATGGAGGACCTACTAAAAATGCCAGAAGTGTGCACACAGACGTGTGGGAATAGACCCTTAAACTACACCTTGATATGGGACATTATCAGTTTGGTACTCTCAGATACATAGATACAGGTTGCATTTATACTGATGTTTTAGTTCAGATTAGGAATTTAAGAAGCAAATGATTGTAAGATGTGAAACAGACCCCAGGGGATCGGATCAGAGCTAGTCTGATCCCCTGAAATACAAATCCTGGGAATACCAGGTTCTCAGCACCAGCTCTGCACCCTGGTAAATTCTAATGTAGACATAGACATAAAGAATCAGACTAACAAATGAAGAAAAACAGGAAGAAAATATGTGGGAAAATAGCATTCTAGAGTTTTGTTAACAGCACTTCAAATCTGCAACTGATAGCAAACAGAAGACAGTTACGACTGTGCGGATATTAAAATCAAGAACAATCTTTTCACCAACTACTATAGATTTAGGAGCATTTTTTATATGTCAAAAATAATCTTCCTGCATGAGGAACCTTCTTTTATGTTCAGTTAGGCTATGATAATCTTCTAAAACAAGTGTTCTAGGACATGGTTCTGATTTCACTATAACAGCGTTAACTCCAACAAAAATGTCTTTTAATTACTCTAAAAATCATTAAAATCCAGAATTGTGCTCCAAATAGAAGACTGCAAAAAATTCTCACTGGTCACCATCACATACAGAGACAATAATAATCCCATCATCCTTTTTATTATGTGAAAATTCTCAAATAACCTATAGGACTGGGCAGCGGATATCATGTTGCCTTTCAGCTTAAGTTCTACTATCAATCTAACACTAACTGCAAAAAATTCAGAACTCTCCTTTATCCAAAACATCTGCTCTTATATATCTGCCAGGTATCTCAGAGGACATAAGGCTTCTTCTACCTGTAACAAACCTGTGGGCTACGACTAACTTTTCTCTTTTTCCTCATCTCTAAATCACCATTGCTCTCTACTCCAAAGGAGAACTTGACATTATGACCGCAAAACACATATCTAATGATCATACAGTGTAGTCCTCCCATAAAAGTTAATTATGTGGTTTTTCAGACCATCAGGTTAAATTCTGTTTGCTTATTCTCAGCATGCTTGAAAAGCAGACATTCAATTTACCCCACAGGCATTTGTATGTAGGGCTAGAGAAACAATGCATGAAACAAGTACAGAAGAACTGGCAGTAAAGCAGGACGGGGATTGGAGCTGGGAGTAGGAAGCTGAGTTAGATCTAAATGAATCATGTAGCTCTATGCAGACAACAGTAGCTCTTTGTTACTCAAACAAGCAAAATTGTGCCATAGTCCACTGCATTGCACAAGGTGTCAGCGTCCTCCCTCCCTTTAATGCAAAGGAATTAAATTATTTACATGGATACTTCCAAGTTGATTTTTAAAGTAAATAATAGTTCATATTACTAAAATATGTTCTAATCATTACTATCTCTGATCTAGTGTGGAAGCAATGTTGTCTCCGAGAAATAGGGCAAGGGGTTAAAAGAAGGATGACTAAGTAGTGGCTGAAAATACGTTTGCATCGCTCATTAGACACATCTGTAGCTGTAAGTGACTTGCTCTGAAGTCTACAGGAGCTGTTCTGCGGGTCATGGTGCCACCTAGGGGAAAGCTGGGAGAGACCAAGAAACTAACTTTTGGTCCAGCTCACCTAGCTGTAAGAAATGAAGAATGCATATTAAACTTTGAAGAGGAAAAAAAAAAACCCTCTCTCATTTAAGAGCTCAGCTGTATGTTGATCTCTGTTTTTATGATAGGTTACAAGGTATTTTATAGAGTTTATTTACAGTGAAGGGGATATAAGTCTTCAATTCAAAAGTGCTTTGATAATTAAGATATGTTTGGACTTTGGACAAAGTCAGTATATATTTAATTTTAATTTCTTCTTGCTGATGTATTAGAAATTAGGTTCATGTGACATCTTGATTAATGATTAAAATAAAATACATAGTACTCCAGTGCACATTTAGGTTAACATTGTAGAAAAAACTGATAGTATACTGCTTTATCTTTTAAAGTATGCCCGAGAAAAGGTAACACTTCACCTAACTAGACACACATGATGAAAATACTGTATTTGCTAATGGAGACAACAGGGAAGTGGAAATCCAGAGAGCATTTAAGTCCAATATATATGAAAAATTCCTGAAAACAAAAGAAAATGCAGCGAAAGTATGAAAGGGTGTACTTTAAGATAGGACCTAAAAATTCAATACATACATATAAGAAAAAATATATAAAAACAACAACCACAAACAGATAAAATGATTATTACTGCAGTGAAACCCACAAAATTCACTAAAGTAATATACAGACGTTATTATTAGAAAGAGCAAATCAGAAGTTAAATATTTTTAAATCTCACGTAGAATGCTAAAAACAGGTTTAATCATCACACAGCAAATTAATCAGTCCTAGATTTGGTTTTTACACATTTTTCTAATCATCATGATCATATACATGAATGTCAACTCTATACAGGCATTATACACATATCTGTTTTATAAGTTTCTATTTTATCTCAAGTATTTTTGGACAGTAAGAATAGAAAAACAACCTGTATCAGCTAGAAGCAGCATCTTTCCTAAATTCTTTAACAACATCCTTCCTACTAACACAACAACCCATTTTTTGGTGCCTTCTCTAACACAGCCTATGTTGACACCAATACTCCAAAACAAAACAAACAACCCCTAACCAAACAACAAACAAACAAAACAAAGCACACACACACAAAAAAAACCCCAACAAACAAATAAGCCAATGGGAAACAACAGGATTGACCCCTGATGTGGAGGCACTTCTTCAGGGTCACTAGTAAGTTAGTTTGCTAGTTTGAGTTTAGAGAGGAAAACTTAGTTTTCCGGTTTTATTAGTGTCTTATCAATAGCCAAAATGTAATGTTTTAGTTAGAAAAGAACATACAAAACCAATTTGAAAATGCATTTGCTTCTGCATATGAATTCTCTTTCTAGTAGTTCTTGACAGAAATATCTTTTGTGATTAATTCAAAATACTGAAGCAATTCATTTTCTCCTCTTTCTTTAAGTGTCTCCTATGAGACAGAATCAAAAGGTACTTAGCCCAACACAGCAGAAATTGTTTAAGTATTCCTAAGCATTGTGTCACATAAGGTAGTAAGTCTTACGTAATGTAATGACTTATAAATCATTCATATTTTAGCTGCTACAGGTAGTATGAACTTTCCATCTATTTGAAATAGCTCTAAAGGATCTTTCAAAACTTCCAGTAACATGTTGCATCTGAAAACAGATTAAAAACTGAAATAATTATAAAGCTGGATGGACAGTATCAATCAGAAGAAGCAAGGATACCTTCCCCCTTTATAGCAGGAGTATAAATTCATTAAAAAAAAACATTTTCAGTATTTTAGAGGGCATGAACCCTGATTGTGGACCCATGGCTGTACAAAAGCGTTGATCAGTCTTATCTTTAAAAATGTTTTATGCGGCCACATACTGCATTCAGAGTTGCCTGCGGATTGCACACAATAATCAGCAGGGGAAGAAGAGCTCATTATTACAACCTCTCCTTGCCCTGCAGATCACCTCAGCATGAAGCCACATATCTCAACCAAAAAAAAAAAAAAAAAAAAAAACCACGCTACTGAGAGATACACAAGATGTTTCTAAAATCAACTAGCTTGGTGTTCAGCCTATAGTTACAACCTTCTTTTAACCTTCAGAAAAGCAGAAGGACTACGATGGTCTCTGAATATTAGCAAAATTATAGTACATTAGCTACTACATACCACTATACAGTTACTAGGATATACCATTACGAAAGGCAGTATGATGACTGCACACAAACGCTAGACGCTAATGCTCACGCTCTACCTTATGCCTTCATGTTGGGTGTTTTAAAAAAGAACGGGGCATATGTCCTTATATAAGAAGATCTGTCATACACACATGATCTGTTATGAAAACACGCTGAAACCTGCCTAAGAGAAAACTTAGTACGTAGGCACTTTAGTCTTGAATAAACCTCTGAAATACAACTGCATTTTTACCACCAAACTGCCCACGCTGAGAAATCTCATTAAAATATTTCTTAGACACAGGAAAACTCTAAGTAACCAAAAAAATTATGTCTACTGATTATTTGTAATGCCAAAAATTTTAAGAAGAGTAATGTCAGTGACGTGTTACAAACCAGAAATGTACTCTACTCACAAGGCGGGGCAGGGGGGGGAAGGAGGGGGAAGCAGTGGATGTGTGGGTGTGTAAAAAAGAAGAGAACCACAGATTCACATTTTCAGAGAATCATCCAGAAAACACACTATTGCAACAAATCTGGAAATAAGAGAACCATCTAAAGAAACTGGAGATATGTTTACTAAAACACTTAAGACAGTCACCATTTCTCACATGATATGCAAAGAAATACACATAAGCATGGTAAAATATAAGTATTTTAGTTCATCCAAAAATTAAAAGTTATTTCAGTATAAGAATAATATAAAGCTGTTTTGCCAGCACATACTGAGGCTTCATAAACCACAATATTAGAATGAGAAAGTAAAATTAAGGGAAAGGGAGCAAAATGTAGAAGGTTGGTAGAATTCCTTAAGATGGAATTGCTGCCAAAAGAATACAGAGTCACATCATCATACTTTACATGGCTTGATGTTCTAAAATGCAGGAAAATGCAATGGATGTTCATATGTCAACATATCCCAGCTTCTCGTGAATGTCAATTATTAAATAGTGACCAGCCAATACAAATAATTGTATTGTATTTCATGGGTTATTTACAGCTGAAATTTCAGTTTTCACCTCCAGTATCCTGCAACATACTGCACCGTATCTTTACCGCTTCTGAAATGAACTATATCTGATCAAGTACCTTGACCTGATTTTGACCCAAGATATCTCAGCACATATTGCTGTGTACTGAGTCATGTAAAATCAGCTACTAAGCTAATTTGACAAGAAACACAGCAATCCTCACCTATCTAGATGAGATCAGACCTGACTCCTTATAAATGATGTACCGGGCATTGTTTTAGCTCCACTGAAAGCAGTAACGTGTTCTGTAACTGGGATTATGCAGTTCTTAGTCTATAAAATTAAAATTAGAGAACGAAAGCCAATTTGGAGACACTGACATAAAATATACTTTACAGAAGTATCAACCAAACCTGTAGAATTTTCTGTTGTTGAGATTATCATCATGTGAGGTACTGTGCCAAGATTAGATAATTAGGGATTGGTGCTAGCATACGCAAGTCACAGTGACCAAAAACCAGTTACATGCATCTTAGATGTCAAGCATGAACTGATCATCTGCTAAGATCAGAATGAATTTTCTTTTTCATATTGACTGGTGCACACTTCAAATCATTATCTCATACCGTGAGGAAACCTACTAAAGTTTGTTTACCACTCATCATGCAAAAGGCTGAACACATACACAAAATCTCATCATTTCAGGGCCTTATTTAGGTGCTGCTATAAATAGGTTTTAAGTCCTCCAGTGAATGCCACAATCTATCAAAGAAGGTTTCTACAAAAGTAAGCTAGTTTTCTGACAGATTTTCAATATAGTATTTCTTCACCTTTGTTAGTAGCACACAAGTCTTGTGCAATTTACATTTTATTTAGAACTGATAGATTTTAAGAGCCCTGGAGATTTTTGCTTAAATCAGGAAAAACAGTACTTTATTTATGTGATGAAACACAATAAAAATCCTGCTGTAAGTTTTATGAATGTAGAACTTACTTACACAACAGAAAAAAATTTTGTCCTCTATTTTCCCCAAAATAACTAACCCTTACATAAACTGTAATTATGCAGTGGAAAAATACCATAACCAAAGAAAGCATGAAAGCTCATTATGTATTTGCAACTCTAAACAGATTCAACAGGTTCTTCAACTAACCATACACATCTAGGAAGATGGAAATAGCTTAAAGCCAAAGAACATTTAAAACAATAACCCGGCAAACACTACAATGACCTTAAATTCACGCTGTTTATTACTTTCTCTTGTTATTATGGTACTGTGTAAAGGACTGAAATGACTCCATTTGGAACATTTTTACATGATACTGGAAATATTCTGCAGAAAAGAGGATAATGGGAACAATAGGGATTTCAGAAAAAAAATAGGTCTCAACAGTTAAAGTCTATCAGCCATAAAATACTTTAGAATACACAACATTCACTGAAGGTGTATTTGAAATATATACCAAAAACTGTTATCGTAAAAACTATCTGAAATGTTTATCATCAGAAAAGAATCATCTAACTATGCTGTCCAGTGCAGCATGGCTAGAACCACATAACCTTAGAATAATAGGGCTACAGGCAAAGTTTTACCAACATCATGGTTTACCTTAGTCCTGCTTTTGGTGGATATAGAGTCGGCTTTCTTACTGGTGGCTGGTATAGTGCTGTTTTGGATTTGGGATGAGACTGGTATTGATAACACACTAATGTTTTTAATTATTGCCAAATGGCAAGACCTTTTCTGCTCCACTCCTCACCCCACCAACAAATGATCTGGGAGGGCATAAAAAGTTGGGATGAGACACAGCTGATCCCAGCTGACCAAAAGAATGTTCCAGACCATATGATGTCATGCTCAGTATATAAAGCTAGAGGAAGAAGAAAGGGTGGGGATGTTTGTCTTCCTAAGTAACTGTTAGGTGTGATGGAGCTCTGGGGATGGCTGAACACCTACCTGCCCATGGGAAGTAGTAAATGAATTCCTTGTTTTGCGTTGCTTGCATATGTGGCTTTTGCTTTACCTATTAAACTGTCTTTATCCCAACACAAGAATTTTCTTACTTTAACTCTTCTGATTTTCTCCCCCAGTGTGGGGGATTAAGCAAGAGGCTACGTGGGGCTTAGTTACCAGCTGGGGTTAGACCATGACAACCTGTTATTCAAAAAGTCATAGACCTAGATAAAAAAAAAGATATTTCTTTACTCTTACTTTCTGCTAAATGAAGTTCCTCTGCCTTCCTTAAGTACAGGAACAGCCCATCTCTCTCAGTGGAATTCTGGCAGATCACTTTTTTCTTTCCACCTCTGAGCTCCTGCAATTGTTAAAATGATTTTGAGATTTCTCATGGTTGGAAAATGTGGTTCAATAGAGCATAGGAGAAATTCTAAGTGACTGAAACCAGTATTCAAAACCAGGATTTGATGTCGGTGATCACTTTCTTCCCCCTTTGTAAATATTACTAATTTTTTGTTTCTATTTCTCCCAGGTTTCCTTCTTTATTCTCTTGCCTGTCTTTCCTTAATTCTACTGTGAACTCAGGCCTGTTTGTGAATGTTCTCTCCTCTTTGCTTTCTTTCTCTAGGATGCTGCATGTGTGGAAAAACTCCCCAAATACTTCTCCTATTTATAACACTCAACTGATAGGAAAACTGATGTTCCTGTGATTTCTATTTGCATGCAGATGCCTCTGCCATTTTTATCTCTATACCTGCAGAAATTCAGGCGGGATCTCAGCTGTTCAACTTACTGCATCAGTAGCCATTTTCACGGCCTCACTATTTAGCATTAGAGTCTGCCTTAATGAGATCCCTTTATTTGTCTGAGCTGGAAATGAACTGTTAAAACACACATTTTCACTGACAGAAAATATGTATTGTTACTCCATTAAAGCTGACCAACTATGGTGGGACTATATATCTATTTTAACCCCCTTCTATTCCAAATTATCTTTTGCTGCGAGGTCTTAGGTTTTTATTGCGCTCACTAGGCCTTCATGTACTGCTCTGTGCTGCCAGGGACGGCCCACCAGGGATCACAGGTAAAAACCTCTGCTGTCAAACAAGAACTGTGTTTTCAAAATATTTGTATTAGAAAGGCAAGACATTGACGCAAAACTTTCATTTCAAATGGCAACAGTATACAAATCAGATTCCCCTCAAAGATTTGGTAGGGTTGCGTGAAAACACTTTGGGAAATTCTGTCCAAACCAAGCTATTTTTTTTTTACACCAAAAGGCTTAATAAAGCCTTGGAATGATCTTCCCACGGAAGCGGTTGAGACACCATCCCTGGAGGGATAAAATACATGTTGACATAGTGCTTAGAAACATGGTTTAGTGATAGTTTTTTTATCAGCGTTAGGTTGATGGTTGGACTAAATGATCTGAAAGGTCCCTTCCAACCTGGGCAATTCTATGATTCTATAATTGGCTAAAGAAAGCAGGGAGGTGAGAAACGACTGAGGTTTTTACGTGCCAAATGGCTTTTAGTTACTTCTGGCAGAACAGGGCCCTCGGGACAGCCCTCCAGCTGGGGACACAAGTGCCATGCTGCCGCGGGAAGGGCACCCCGGAGAGTTTCTGCTGCCATTTTACTCCCAGGGGGGCTCTGACGGTTCCTCACCAGAGCCGAGGCCCACAGGCTGTCCCTGGGGACACCCCGGCCCCCTTCTCCCCTCAGCAATCCCCAAAACACACCCCGGCCGCCACGCTCCTCTGGGAAGCCATCGCCAGGCCTGCACCGCCACGGTCCCTGCCCGGCTGGCGGGGAGACGGCCGCCCTTTCGCGGGAGAACCACCAACAAACACCAGCAGCGTACACCCGACCGGCCATGGCCGCCGCCGCCCCGCCCCGCCGCTCCCCGTCACCCGCCTTCCCCGGCGGCAGCCAGCGGGGCGGAGCGGCGGGAAGGGAAGGGTGCGGAGCCAGGTAGGAGGCGGCCGCGGGGCCTCCCCGCCTGTGAGGCGGTGGAGCGCTCGCCGTGGGAGGGAGCGGGACGCGAGGACCGGGTTCTGCCGGGACCGGTCCCGGGCGGCCCTTGAGGAGCGGCTTTTCAAACCCCTTCGCGCACCGGGAACAGCCGGCGCCCGAGCGCGGCCTGCGAGGCCAGGCCCCGTTCCCGCCCGCCGGTGCAGCGGGCCCCCCGGGGCTCTTTCTGGCGGCGCTGAGGCGGCTGCTCGGGCAGCGCCGGCCCAGGGCGGGCTGTACCCGCGGCGCGGTGGGCGACCATTGCGAAGGAGGGCCGAGGAACGGGAGGTCGCCCCCGGGCCAGCAGCGCGCAGGTGGCTTTAGCCCCGCCGCTGGTGGTCAGGGCTCTGCTCGGGCGGGTCTGCTCGTTTGGCACGGCCACAGAGACCTCGTCAACACTGATCTCCTGTGTCTGTCTGTTTATAGGAAATAAACGGGCCCCGATGCAAGGAAAACGATGAAATTTGGTTGCCTTTCCTTCCGGCAGCCCTTTGCAGGGCTAGTTTTAAACAAAGTCAAAACAGTAGAGACTCGCTGGCGTCCCGTGCTCGCCGGCTACAAGGACTGCACCGTTGCTATTCATATAGCTATTAAGGACTGGGAAGATGAAACCTGGAGAGAAATCCTTTTGAATAGGTTTGGTATGACACCGAAACAAGTGCAAGATTTGTTGGATAAAGGGGAGAAATTTGGCAGAGGAGTTATTGCAGGTAACGAACCTTGGATTGTGTTTTCAGAGCAAGCTTTCAATCCGTGAGCATTCAGTCCAACACACATCTGGCTTTACACAGTTATGCTCATTCTAACATCGCTTTAAGCCTTGAAGTGGTGGTGACTGAGGCTAGTTCGATTCCATAACACTGTACACTGGGGTCAGTGACTGAAGTTGTAAATAAGATTTATTCTTTCATTATTCATTGTGCTGGAAATGTGAAGTATCTTTGACCTTTGGGGTAAAGAATTTTAGTCAGGCCTCAGTTTTTAAAATACGCTCTCTATACTAAAAACTTAAGGGTACAATTCTAAAGTCTGTACAAGAAATAGATTTGTGCTTACTTGTCATGAAGTAAGAGTATAATGTAGGTTGTATGATAATGTCAGTTACACACTTTTTGCATTTTTAGCTTAGGAACTCTTGCTGAAACCCTTTTACACTACTCATAGTCAAGTAAAGTCCTGATGTTGCACTGCTTTGCATGTTATCTTAGAGTATTACATAAATAAATCTTACCTCGGTTCTATAAATGCTCCATCACTAGCTTTTTGGGCAGTAAAGAAGTTTGTTTCTGTAACAGAAGGTTAGGATGGAATGGTGTTTCATTGTTTATGTTGTGCTGAAATACAGTGTATGCTGCTGCACTACACACATAGAAAGGTTTTACCCAGTGCTTGTCTTGCACTCTTGTAGGTATCTTTTGTTGCACCATCTATCTTGCATTCTCATTTGGGTATTTTTAGCTATTCCTGCACAACAAATTACTTCTATCACATACACTGAAAAATTGTTCTGGTTCTACAGTGCTGGAAAGCATTAGTAACTAAGTAATATGCAGATTTGTAACCTTGACATAAATTGCAGCTACTCCACTAAATTGTGGAGTAAGTATCAAAGCTTCTTTGATCTTTAACATTTTTGATCACTAAGCAGTATAGAAGTTCCCTTTCATGACATTAAAAGGGTTCCAGAGAGCAGGAATTTCCATATAGTTTAAGAATTTTAAAATGTTAGTAGAACCGTGTTCTGATAGGAGCAGAGAGTTTTATTTTTAATGAAGCTCTTTTGAGGCCAAATGTAGCTCGAGTTTTGGTGGCAGCTGTATCTCCTTAGATGCAGGCTTCTTTTAACAGAATTCTATATCACTGAATTGTGACTATTACAACTATATGCTTCAATTAATTTCAGTCCCATAGGCCATCTCCCGCAGTGAATGACACTGGTTTGAGGTGTGTGTTGCTTCATAGTGTGTTCTTCTGGTAACAAATGAGCTGTTCTATGTGTTCTCTGGGAAGTTTACTTTTGGAAAACTTTTATCTAGGAGATCAAACAGCCAACTCATTTTATATTTTAATTTTATAATACAGGATTAATTGACATTGGAGAGACATCACTATATCCAGAAAACCTTCCTCCTGAAAAGACTCTGGAGCTGGAAAACAAAGCTGTCCTAAGTAATCTAGAACAGAAATACTTGACTGTTGTTTCAAATCCAAGATGGCTCCTGGAACCCATTCCTGCCAAAGGCAGAAGAGGTCTGTGGGAGGTGGACATCCCTGAAGAACTGATCCCTTCAGAAGCGTAGGTTTTCCTGCCTAAATTCAAACTTGTTATTGACAAGTCCCCACATCATGAATAGTAGTGAGTTGTTCAGGATTCCCTTCCAAAACTAATTGTTTAAAATAGCAAATACATTTGAAGAACTGCTCTTTTGAGGAAAAATAAACAAGATGTAGTTTTATCTCACTATTTCTGAAATTATTAATGATTTACTAACCTTACCTTAAAGGTAATTAGCCTAACCTTAAAGGTAGGGAAGTAGGCAGAGCAAGAGACAGACCCCTTTGGCTTAACCATCAGCTCCGAGTCTGCTCAGAACCAAGAGGGAAGTGTACCAGAGATGGAAAAGCAGACGAATACCCATTGCCAAGGCATGCAGAGATACAGTTAGAAAAGCGAAAGCTCAGCTCGAATTGCAATTGGCCAGAGATGTCAAGAACTACAAGAAAGAGTTTTTCAGGTGCATAAACAAAAAGCAGAAACAGAAGGAAAATATTGGCCAACCGTTAATCAGGAGAGGTGAATTAGTCACCAACATCCAGCAAATCTCTACCTTGGCTGAAGCAGCCCCTAGTCTGATTCTTTCTTTCTCAATCATCCCACAAATGTAAGGTTAGGAGTGGGCTGTGAAACAGATGTTGTATCATATGCCAGGTTGGAAGGGACCTCAAGGTCCCTTTCCACAGAGCTGCTCCATAGCCAGGTAGATCCCAGCTTGTGCTGCACTCCTGGATTATGTTTTCCCAGGTGCAAGTCCTTACACCTGTCCCTGTTGTGCTTTGTAAGGTTCTTGTTAGCCCATTCTTCCAGCCTAACCAGGTCTTCCTACAGGGTGGCTCTTGCTTCCAAAGTGTCCATTTCCCCACTCAGTCTGCTGTCATCAGCAAACTTTGTCAGTTGGCTTGATCCCATCATCTACATCACTTATGAAGATATTAAACAGCATTGGGCCCAGAAACAATCGGGGCAGGGGGCATCTTCAACTAGATCAGGTTGCTCAGAGCCCTGTCCAATCTGTCCTCAAATGTTTCCAGGGATGGGGTATCTACCACCTCTCTGGGCAACCTAGGCCAGTGTTTCAACACCCTCATCCAAAACAACACTTCCTTATATCTAGTCTAAATCTTCCTTCTTTTAGTTAGAAGTCATCACCCCTTGTTCTGTTGCAACAGGCACTGCTAAAAAGTCTGCCCCCATCTTTTCCTGTAGGCTCCCTTTACGTACTGAAAGGCCACAATAAGGTCTGCCTGGAGCCTTCTCCAGGCTGAACAAACTCAACTCTCTCAACCTGTCCTCAGAGGAGAGGTGCTCCAGCCCTCTGATCATTTTTGTGACCCTCCTCTGGACCTCCAACAGATCCACATTTTTCCTGTGCTGAGGATAATTGCCACCACCTTCTGATTGGAAACCACAAAAATAAGAGAACTGAAAATTCTAATTACAAAAGAGTAATGTGGATGTTCAAAAGGACGACTGGGCATTCTAAATCTGAATTTTAGGCTGAACAAAATGGTATGATATAGTTCTTTTAAAGTACTAACCAGCCTTGTGTTTCTGCCACTTGGTAGCAGAGAAGTGTAGGATTTTTAAAACCATACACACTGATTTAGAAACCGAAATGCCATTTCTTTTCAGCACCTTTAGTGTGGAATGAACACGTAGGTAACTATATGATGCTGACCCATACCTTCTCAGCCTTCAGCAAATGCCACAAGAAAACTGCACCTCTGATACAGCAAGACACATAGCAAACACCAAGAAACATTAGTGAGAGTATCTTCTCATTTTATGTGTTCAAGGTAATTAGAAATAACCGATGTCTATTTTATCAGCATTTCTACTACTCAGAAATGCTACCTTCAAAAACTCCTGAGCATGAGCCGAGAAACCATTTACTACCATCCCCATCTCCTACGTAATAATTACTTCATTGGAGCAGAAATCTGTCCCACTAGAATATTCTGAGTACATATATTTGTATATATAGGATCCAGCATACCTTCCTAGCTGTTCCTTTGCTAGCTTCCAACACAAGCTTGATGTTGGGAAATCCCACAGATTTCTGGTGAATCTGTACAGATGGAGGTTATGAGTGACGCTTTTCATGCTCTCGCTTTTGAAAATTCTCAGATGTCCTCTCCTTGCTAGTACTTCTGTACAATTCTTCATGAATCTCTACACACTTTCCATTGTCCCCCCCACCAAATGGACTCAAACCAATTGCCTTCAAAAACATCCCAGAGCTTCTTCAAAAAGCCAATGCATGAGGAATCATCACTGCCTTTGCTAGAGCTCTCCTCAGATGAATTCAGATGCTCCCTTTTTGACTAGGGTTGCTTAGTTGAAGTTTGTAAAGACCTTTATTCTCTTAAAAGTCTGAAGGCAGCATCACCAGCTGCTCTTTGTCCTGTACTGAACAAAGAGAAGTCAAGCCTGTTGAATCAACTCCTTTGGCCAGAACAGAATTACATGAAGTTTCTGATGAGGAAAGCTCCACTTTAAATTCTTTTCCCTCAGTTTGAATAAATTTTTCAGCAGAAGCCATGTACCCCAGCAGCTAGACTGCCCTTGCAGACAGCCAGCTGAAAGGAAGTGACACCTGTGACACCACAGCAGCACCCATTTCCTTGCACCATGAAGCAGGATCACCAAGTGCTAAATAGCACTTACAGCTTTTCATGTACAGAATTTTTTTTTTTTTACTCGAGCAAAAAAGTAAATAAAACTGCAATAAAATAGGGCAATGGTGCATTTGGTTTCAGCCAGTAGCTGGCCCTCAGGGAAGAAGAGGGAGGTCTGCAGCATTAGAAATGAAAGCACCACATCTCTAAAGTTTTTCAGGTGTGTATCTTTCACACACACAGAGATGTCCATACACCCTTTGCTCTTATCTCATTGTCCCACTAACACCAAAGAAACATGATCCATGGTATTTAAGCTACCTAAACTGTGGGTTCACCTAAACAGAAAAAGCAGCTGCAAGAATGTGGGAGTATATGACATCTGTTGTTACAAGCTACTGGAGCATAGGTTTCAGAGACCTCTAAAGCACCTGGAAGTCCAAGACAATCTGTCAAGGAGGTCTTTCTTCAAGCAATAAAATGCTATATCAACACCAAGGACTTCCTATCTTGAAAAGTTTAATCATTTACACCAACATTTCTACAAAGTTTCTAACGAAGACCAAGCTATGGCATTTATAGCAGCAACCAACAGCTGTAAAACCTACAACTAATGTTTCTGGCATAGACTGCCAGCACAACACAAGAGGGAACAGCTTATTAAACAGCCAGTCTAATGGGAGAACAGTGTACATGCTGCTCAAGAGGAATTAAAACATGAAACTGGAAAAGGAACAAAAGCAACACTTAACTCCCAAGCCAGTGCAAAAGTTGAAATACTTACATGAAAAGTTACATAGCTAACTTAAAAACATCATGTAAGTTGCTATACATTCTATTTCTCTGCAAAAAAGCTTTCCAGTCTTGCCTGAGAAGTGCAACATTCCTGTGCGTCTGCAGCTGAGACAACGATTGTGACTAAAGAGAAAAAAATAAAGAGGTGCTATACTAAGGCATCCCCCCAAAAAAGCATTTAAAACAGACATGGAAATCAAGTGTATATTTAGGGCCTAAAAGACACCTGGAATAGCATAGGCAGTTCATACAGGGTTTTTAAAAAAATACTTTTAGATAATACTTATACTGTACACAACAAGACTTTTAAACAATATATTACAGTGGTAAAATGTTCATATAAATACTATACAGGCAAGTGTGCAACCAACCCATTAGGAAGGTTCACAAATTAGACCACCACGTATCTCTGAAAAGGCTCTCAGATTATCTTCAAGATCTCCGATTTGTGTAATCCAAGCCACTGATTCAGCAATACCTATTTTAAAGTAATTGGGACAAGGCATGAGATGAAATACATTTGTCTGCTGATTCCCAGTTCAAATTTAATATGCTACTGTCATCTTAATCTGGCATATCAATGTTTAACTTGGGAGGTGGAATCACGTATTTTCCAGGACTCTGTGTAATGACCACTCCAGTCTTTTTTCGAAACATTGGTGCAATTTTTGGTGGTTCAGGCAGTGGTGTTTCTTCTGTTTCCTCATTATCTTCATGATGAAGATCGTAAGAAATATTGCCATATTCTCGTAAGAACGGGAAGATTTCAAGTAGGAACTGGCAAAAGTCTTTGCGAATTCCAAACCACCCTTAAAAAAAACGAAATCATTTTACATTATGAACAGAATGAAAATTTAATTAAACAAGCAGACTATGCAATCTCCTTTAAGTTCTCTTGATTGTTTGCATATAAACAATATAAAATTTGCTACTGCTGCTTCTCAGCAGGTGTTCACAGAATCACAGAATGGTAGGGGTTAGAAGGGACTGTCAGAGATCATCTATTCCAACCCCCCGCCGAAGCAGGGTTTTGGACAGGAACACATCCACGTGGGTTGCACAGAATCACAGGTAGGTGTTACTTACAACTATCATATAACAACATTACAGTTCAGGTTATATACACACAGATACTTATAGAGTCATCTGCATGCCTCTGAGTGTCTGCACATACATGTCTGTAAGTGTATATCCATATGTATAAGTCACAGCTATGCTACCACAGCAGGAGTCCATTTCATGTAACACATTAAGCAGTGTTGGGTCACATCAGTACACAGAGAAAGAGCATTTGTGCCAACTTTTATTTGATACATATAGGTTAAAATACCGGAGGGAATGGGGTGGCATAGGCAGACAGATTAGTCAATGTAGGTATTCAGTATTTCCCAAATACTTTTGTTGTTAGCCAAATATGACGTGATGCTAGGAGTATCTCATACTTGGTATTACCTGCACTAGATTAGAAAACAGTACACATTCTGTGTTTGTCACGTCTTTCCCTATACACAAAGACTTGGAAAGAGAACATTTAAGTAGGCAGAAATTGTAATTTAGCAGATGACATCTCTCTATTAACCGGTACCAAAAGTCGGCGTTAAAATGAACAGCCTACCCAAGTCAAATCTTTCACACTGAACAAAAGCAAGGGAAGATCCCATACAACCCATTTTTTTCAGAGATTATACTTCATGGCCAACTGGTGTGTTTTGCTTAGCCCTTTAAAGGTAGATTTTCATGCAAGTCTTCTGAGGCTCACTTCAGATGAACAGTCTTTTTTAAAAGTGACATGAATATTTACTAATCCTACGGAAGATAAAATGGGCATGTGGCTTTCCAAAAGGCTAATTTTAGCCATAAATTATTGAGGGCATGCATAAAAAAAAAAAGGCACCAGTAACAATTTTCCATGCAATAACAACATAAAAGTAAACTAAACATATGATAAATGTATGAGATAAGCTTAGTCATGACCGAAGAAAGAAATTCTCAATATACTTCACCATTGGACCAAAACAGAAGTGGGTTTATATAACAAACATGACAGCTGGTTCCTTTCAACTCTAAAAAATCCTCACAAATTTTACGGCTTTGTCAATGAAGAACATGAACTGAAATGTGGGTGGGAAGAGCTACTCATCTGCACTGGTCAACATCAGATTGCTGAAAGTGCAGACACTCCTTTCAGCAGTACTAGTTGTGGTGGGGATAAAAGCCTAGTAAATCTGTACTGGCCACCTGAGCAACTGAAGTTACAACTAAACAGCACAGAGCACTATTTGGCCAAAGAGAATATTAATTCAGGCTACTAGGAAAAACGCTAATTAAAAATGGTAGGTGCTACACTACTTTCAGAATGCAGAGTAGAACGATCCAGTCATGTCCCATGAGGACAAAACCCACGGAAATAAGGAAAGAAATGTCTAAGTTACAATTAAAATCCCATTGAGATTGCAAGTTGAGTCTGAGCAGAACATATGTTCTTACAGGAATGAGATGAAAAAGCAAGAGACACTACAAACATTGAAAACTTACTAAAATCACCTGAACACAATAGTAGCAGACACATCTGAGTTCTTTTATGAGAGACTATACACAAAAAAGCTATTTTTGAAAATACAAATCTTAATAAAATACATTTAAGCATTGAGTTTCAAGCTGTTTCCATGATTTTTAAATACTTACAATGATTTCCTCCTTTTTGTCCAAATGTTGTTGCCATTAAAGTTATCAGCGAGAGCCAGAGAGGAACAAATATGGGTATAAAAGAAAAAGAATTATGCCCATCCAGTCTGTGTACTAGTAAGATCTAAATGGCAAAAAAATTATACAATGTCAGTTTAATTGCAACACCCACTTTCAAGCTTCTTCAAACATATGCTGATCTCAGATCTTTAACTTCACACATATGTGAAGAAAAATGGCTTCCACAGAAATACGTACAGTTCCAGTGTGATGCATATTTAACTCAAAAAAACTTTAAGGAAACATAGAACTATTGGGTTTCTGTCATACTTGCTGTTAATATTTTATTCCAAAAAGCAGTATTCTCATTTTAGTTCAAAAAGAGATGGAGCAACATTCATCACTCATGGAAAAAAGCACAAGGTACATAAAACTCATTTTTTCCTACCTCAAATGTGAGCAGCGGAACTACAATCGTCATCCAGCTGACAGCCATCGTTATGTGTGTCCTCCTTTGCTCAGCAATCACATCCATAGAACGCAAGAACAGTACAGACCATACAATGTAATAGAGCACTACTAGACACAGAAAGGACATCAAGATCCACAGTGGAACACAAACAACCTGAAAGAAAAAGAAAAAGAAATTAACTGCTTTCCTACCCCCTGACAGTGATACATTTTTATCAGTTTGATTTGTTTCAGGTGTGGGGGTTTTTAAATAAAGCAAGTCTACATATTAAGTCTAAACAAGAATAGTAGGACTTCTGTGATTTTTACATGGGCTCAAATAGCACTTGAAATTGATTTTAGCAGGTTATTTTCTACAGTGGACACCTTACTTAACACAATTTCTAAAGCAGATCCTTTTCCTAGTTTTTTGGAAAATAGAAAGGACAGTCATAGTAATGCCAGATTATCAGTTTTACAGTAGTTCACAAAAACCCAGACAGAGAAACAGTGCTTTTGTATTCTAAAGTTACTTGGGACAGGAGATCTCAGCAGTGCTGACAGTGGCCAATTGCACAATAAGTGGATTTACATGCATGGTAACACAACAAATAAAACTACTTTTTTACCACACCATATATGCCAATGCATTCCCTGATTCACCCATCATTTTCATGGTTAGTTTCCCACTGGAAACTTTTGGTTAGGATTTCTCTTTCACCAATCAGAGATTAATTGCAGTTGATGGCACATCCCTTTCTCCCAAAGGATGAAATGCCCAAAGAACAGCCTCCACCCCTGTGACCGCCAAATGAAGTGGCAGACCTTCAATGAAGGACTGTTGAATGAGCAAAATGTCATCATGGACTCTAATCATACATCAACATGCTCCCTAGCATAAATGTCTTTATGAGAGTCAGCATTTAAACAGGGATAAGAAGAAAATACTTGTTACATACAAGCCACGGCCATCTGATGATCTCGTCTAGTCTGAGTGCAATAAATATGAACTGTAGAATATTGACTGAACACAGTATTTCCAGCTAGAAAAAGAAAAGACGTTAGTTAACTTTTAGCATGGTAAAGCTATTTCCAAGATAATCAAAGAATCTGTCAAAGGACTTTTCTGACTCCAAGCTTATCACTGCAACATCAGTTGCATTTACATTAGACATTACTAAGCATCCCTAAATTTGGAAGGTGGTGATCCCAACAGAGTAACTACACAAGCAGCTGTTTTTCTGAGAAAAGACCTTCCTGCTATTTAAGAAAATAATTGCACTGATTTGAGTGATAAGAGAACTAAGAAAAAACAAACTAATCAGACCTAAAAAAGCAAAGTATCAGAAAACAACTTCAACTATTTGCTTCAGATGAGAAATACTGGTAGAATTAAATTAACGAGTAGTAAAGAGACCTTCAATTTTTTTTTAAAAAAAGCAAAATTTATCTTTAATATAAAGATTCAGTAGTTGCAGTACTGCAAAGATTAAAGACAGACAGGTTTAACTACCAATAGTCCAATTTAAAAATCCCAGCTCTATCTGGTGGGGGTGGGAAGCAATACATAGAATAGTGGAAGATGACATCCAAATTAATCATTTGCTGTATAATTGAGACATTTTAAATTACACTGAAGACACTCAGGTTTTGAGGCAATACAGAAAAGCAGTACTTCTCATAAAAAGTGTTAAAGCTTTTGACGTGTCCTGCTTGCCCTATATGCAATACTATTAAATCAACAAAGTATCAGTTTACCAGCCACCCTAACAATCACTTACCAAAAGCGTTTCTCTCTAGAGAGAAATTTGATTTATACTAATATTTAAGAAATATTCCCTTGAAATTAAACTTGAAAAAGCTGAACCTTGGATATAGAAAAAAAAATAATCCTTAAAATCTCCAGTTCAATAAGAATTCTAAATATATTGCAAAATGCCACAAGCATGGGAAGATCTTGAGAATTCTTGCAAAGTTCTTCTAAAACCAAAAGGAAAGAGGAAAGAAGATAGAGGGAGAAAGAAAACAACTGGTTTATGCCTACCATTCCCAAATTAAAGATTAAGGACACAGATGGGGATAGTAAGAAATTTTCAACCCTGATTATCTTGGGTCCTGGAAATTCAATTTTGTTCAGGAGCAGTGCTTACTATCAGTGGAGTTTTCTTCAGTAATTTCTCTTTAAGTGTTTAGTATTAGTCCATATTGCACTGTTTGTGTTGAGTTCTTTTAACACACAATAATAAAAAGGCAGGTTTAAAACATGCTGCAATTTGGTGGTTGGAAAAAAAATATAACCTAGAAGATATTAGAAAAAATTATTCCTGATCCTGATTTTTCACGCTAGCAGGTCAGTGCAAACAATTCAACTGATGCAGTCATCCATACCATGCTTTACTGAGAGATGAACTATAACTAAATTGATGCAGAGTGTTGCATTGCAATTTTACACATAAAAATGAACTTTACCTCCAGAGACCTGTCATGTCGGAATCCCCAGACACAGGCTGCAACAGACACCGGAGACACAAAGAATAATGGCATGAAGACCAAAAGCCAGAAATGGGTTCCTCTTTCAATTCTGTCACACACCAGTACTTCAAACATCAGGAGCAGCAGGTGGATGCCTACTGCAATTAACATAGCTTTGAACTCCACACAGGTTTCTCCTTCTGCTCTGAAGAGAGGATAAGGAAGCATTCAGTTCACTTGTCAATAAGAAAGCTCAGTATCCTGCAAACATCCCAAGACACTTTGTTTACAATTGTTACAGATAACAACACTTGTTTTTAATAAGCATACACCTTTTGCCGAACAGCCACTATCAAACTGCACTGCATAACAGGATTTCTTGCCCACCAGGCTGCGCATTTCAAGTGTTTTACTCAAAGGGGGCAGTGGGATTTTCACAGCTTGAAAACTGGCTGAGGATTCCATAACTGTGCAGATAAAACAGGGTTTCTTTTCCCCTAGCATGATCAAATTCACATCCTACTTGGATTACCAAAAAGATAAACACTGATGTATTTAAAGGTCTGAAAGTTATTTTACCCAACCTGACAATTAAACTAGCACTACAAACATCTTACTTTGCAAATGTTACGCATTTGCCTACTCTATTAGTGTGTTAAACTACTTGAAATTTTCTTATAAGACTGCTACAAGTCTGAAAAAATCCCCTCTATGTTCAGTGCATATTCAAGAATTGCTGAATATTCATCCATATGTTCACTGAATATTCATCCATATGCACTCCGAGGAGAAAAAAAATGATCTGTGCATTTCAGGAAACTGATTTAGGAAATGAGCCAATGAAATATAGTATATTCCTAATGCATATGAAGAGATACATGTCTATATGGCTTATACTAAAGCAAAGAATTCCTAATGTTCTAACAGAAAAGTGCAACAAGTCACTCTGTGAACAGTTTTTGCTTCCCAAAGACAATATTGTTTAAGCTTACAATAAACTGTTGCCACTAGGATTAAGCTGCATAGAGCTGTTTGCATACACTATAGGTGATGCTAATTATTTTAAATATGTTGAAATCAAACCTTCTGGATGCTATAGCTTATGTTGTCAAAAAAAGCTATTTATGAATTTGATTCAGTATGGAAAACACATTATGTTCGTTTTGCTTTGAGAAATAAATATCCTCAACTTACCGATACTGCGGGTTCCGGGCCCATACTCCTGTTCCCACCGAGGCACCAACAATCACCATTAACTTCCATAGCCATATTGGAGCAAATACGGCCCAGTAACTCCATTGAATTTTGTCATCCAGACGAAGAGAGAGCAACACAGAAAAAAGCAGCAGGCAGGCATAAATAAGAAATTTGCTATTAAACAAACAAACAAGAAAACAGAGTCAGGGATTAAGGCAGGCAACTTCACATGAACTTTGTAGAGAACGAGAAAATCAGTCATAGCTGAAATTTAATCATGATACTTCTTAACAGAAAATGTGTGCCAAACTTCTTTGCAAGAATCAAATCAGTTCTGAAGAGTCAAACATTTCATCATGAATACAGCATATGTCATCTCTTTCACTTATAAAACCATTGCTTCAAGGGAACACATCAAAAGCATTCCTGCATGACAAATTTAATGAATGGACATCTATAAATAGCTCCCTCCCACAAGGGCCCAGTCAGAAGCTGGATTATTAGAGACTCAAAAAGATACCAGTTGTACATGTTTATAGAAAACATGTTCTTTTATAACTCAAATAAGACAGATAAAAATAGCATGGATAAAATGACAAATTATGTAACTTAATTTTGAACATAAAAACCTAAAGATTAAAAACTATTACATATTATAACAAGGCAGACTCCACTGATTTTTTTTATTATTATTTTTACATTAAGTTAAGAAAAGCAAAATTATAGGGAAAAACCCAACAGGTTAAACTTTTAACAAAGTTACAAATTGAGTGAAGTTTCTGAAATACTGAGAACAGTGCTTACAGATTTAAAGTACTTAATGTTGATCTACTTTGTAAACTACTCAATCTAAGAAAGAATAATTGTACCCAGAATACTTGAGAGCAGTGGCACAGCAATTGCTTGCACCAACAAAAACCAGACAAAATAATTACACAGTATGTGATTTCCTCACACTACAGGAAAGGAAAAAGTCACCCACCCATTCACCAGAGGATCACAGACTGCATTATAAAACACGTCATTAGGCTTCAACACCACTTCAGTGAAGTAATTATATGTATTTTAAAACGCAGATAACCTAAGGAACAGAGTAAATACTTGCTACAGAGTAAAGCAGCAACAGTCAGTAATACTACCCTTACTCCCACAGCACAACTCCAACGCACTCTCACCAAGTAATAAGACATCCATTATATCAGCATTGCCTCGCTTCTGTATCAAGCTGCTTTGTCTCTGTTCAGCCCCTTAATAAGAAAAAGCAGTTTTATTGTGTCAGCATCTCCTTGCATGCTCCATGAAACTACCTCAGGGTAGGATGATAGAAAACAACAGTCACTCTCCACAACAACAGGGATCCCTCAGCTCCCTAGGCTAGTCATAGTTTTCTAACATTCATTATTTGTGTAATTTGTACTTTCCTTGGTTCCTCAATAAACACAGAAGTAAAATACCATGTGGTAAAATACCAGTGCTCCCCAGTGTTCCAGTAACATCAAAACATTCAAGATTAAGTTCTCTGCACAAGTGCAGCATTCAGCTTGCTCATTCATGATTTAGACAGCGTCCACATAAGCTTGCAAACAGTGCTTCGCAATAACAAAACTTTATCAGCTTCTGGAACTTCTGTTCCTTCTTTTCCATTACTTCCAACCACACACATTTAAACGGTTTACTTCAACCTCTCTGCAATAAAGCATTTCCTGAAGCACCGGTTACTCTTCTGTTTGTCTAAACAACCAACTGACCCCAGCTTTTTGTAACTGCAATCCTGTAAGGCCTCTCTCACAAGCAAGACTTTTTCCAGAATTCTCAGTATTCCATGCCACCCCACACAAGTTAACTGCAGACCTTTATTCTGCAGTCTTAAAACATCTGGTAGCAGCAAAACCAGTAAAATTCAACTCTTTTTCTCCACTTCTTTAAAAGTTACAGGTATCTGTACTTGCTCGGCAGGATGGCAGAAGGCCAGGCTGTAGTGACTATCGTCTCCTTAATGTTTAGAGCCCAGCCTGAAGAACGGCCACCAGCAGCTCCCCAGCTGCAGACTGGGATTGTTGCATGATGCCTTCACCGCATCCACAGAAGGACGAGCCCGTACCATCCCCTAACCCCCCGTGTCAGAGCCCAGGGCAGCTTTGCTTTCCCGTAGAAAAGCGAATATCCCAAATTATCGAGTTGAAACATTCAGAAAACACAACGAGACGCGGAGAGCGGTTTGAGAAAGTTACATAATAAAACAAAAAAAGAGAACTGGAATCCAGCCTGAAGGGCAGACGACGGAGGGTCACGGCCACCCTGACGAAGAAACGGCCGAGGGGAGCGGGGAGGGACCCGGCCAGGACCGGGCGATAGAACCGGCCCCGAGCCGCCGGTACCGGACCGCTTCCACCCGCCCTGCGGAGCGCCCCTAACGCCGAGCTCCCACAAAGGGCTCACACCGGCAGCGGATGGCACACACCGACGCCCGGTCCCACCGCGCTCTCCTTACCGAGGCCGGTTTCCGCCTCAGGGCGGCGGAGCCCAGCGGTGCTTCCCCGCCCCGGGCCCCGCCGCTCCCGGACGTGCCCCGCTCCCGGCGCGGCTGAGGGCAGCCTCCGCACAACAGCAGCGCTAGACCGGTGCAGAGAGCCGCCGGGACCGCGCGGACCGGCAGCGCCCCACCGAAAGGGCCCTGACGGGGCGGCACGGCCACAGGCCGCCCGTTAAAGCGCCGGGGCTGCCCTCACCTGGGGTTGAAATCCTGGAACAAGCCGCGCAGGTTCATTGCGGCTCGACTGTCCACCCCCGCCAAGCTCTACCAGCCACGCATGGCGCGGCACCCGCCACCACCGGAGCCTGCCCAGGCCTCGCCGCCGCTCCGCCCCCGCCGGAACCGGGCATCTCCGCGCATGCACGCTACCCGCCGGGGAAACGGCCGGCCCTCTCCGCCGGGCTTCACGGGCCAGCACTGCGCATGCGCCCTGGGCAGGCGGGCCGGGGTTGACCCGGGCAGGTGGTAGTAGTGGCCCGGCCTGGCCCGGCTCGGTCCTCGCACCGGCGGCCCCTCGTCAGCCTCCCCCCTGCTCCGGTCACACACCCGCAGGAGAAGGTCTTGTTTGGGGCCCTGCCCGAGCGGTGGCTGGCAGGTCGTTCCGCACCAGGAGAAGGGAGGGAGCGGCCCGGGCCTCTCCCCGCTGGAGCCGCCTGCTGGGAGAGGTGCCTGAGGGGAGCCGGGTCGCAGGCGGGGAGCATCCGCCGTGGTGGGGGGTGCGGTGGCCTTCGGGGCATGTGGCAATGTGTGTTTGGTATTTAGGGAACAGCTCTACCAAAAGTTGCCCTAATCCACTGCTCGCTTGAGAGTCGGTTCAAGTAATACACTAAAAAAACCCCAATGAGCCAGTTAACTTCGTTTGGGTGGGGATCGCTGTGGCCTTCTCAGTTTATGTTTAAAAAGGATTTTGATGGACTAGCACAATTCTGCAGCCTTTACTGGAAAGAAAAAAACAACAACCAAACCACAGAATGTGTCAGACCGTGTGGTAAAGAATGGTGTTTCTATCCAGTTCCTTTGTAGACTTAACTTTGTATTGACTTTGTGCTTCAGAACGCCTGGGTGCGCTAACTGGTTGCTCGCATAAAGACTGTCAAGGGGCCTGCTGCAGAGAGACATCAAGGAACATCCTCTTCTTGCAACCCCAGAGTTATGTCAGCAATGTTTATCTCAGGTTGTGTTATTTCCTTTTAAATTTATGACACTGTTTCAGAAGTTAAGCACTGAGCTTGGTTATTTTAAAAATATGGCTTTAGGTTGTCTGTTCTGAATCTGTTAAAAATGCCCTATTTGTCACCTGTTCATGTGTGTCCTATCTCACAGTTGAGTGAGCTTATACTGTCTTGTATGCATTAGTAGAAATCCTCATCAGACATTATTCAAACTGTGAAGCCAAGTCCCAAGGATCTGGAAGCTGATTTTGTTTGTGATTCTGCTGTGTAGTTTCTGCTGCAATTTGTGACGTGGCTGTTATCATATGTTTATAGCATTAAATCACACATTATTTGGACACATCATGAGTGTCTTCCCATTAACTGACAGTGACATCTGGCCATCCTTGCATTGAACAGGCTAATTTTATATTAAAATGAAATATTAACAAATGCTGCTGGAAGAGGAGATACCAGGGAAAGTAAGAATTAACACAAGGAGACAGAAGAAGTGGTTTTGGACTTAGGTATGCTACCTGTGGGAGTAACACCTAGAGATGTGCCCCTCTCAGACCACCCTTGTTATGGCTGGTTTTCCTTTTTATACTCATATTGGAAACATTCACCTGACTATATTTGTTTAAATGTCCAGCTGATTTTTAGGGCACTGATACGTAATGCTTGTTTAAATTTTTCTCCATAAAATTACTAGAAAATCTCAAAGTATTATTATTTTAAAGGTGGAGATAAATTAGATTAACTCATTTATTCAGTATTACCCAGCAAGTTGCCTGAAGAACTAAAAGTCTTCATGTGTGAGTTAGCTTTATCCTTGGACTGTACACATGCCCAATGGAATACAAAAGTAACACGGAGAAGGAGGTGGTTTTTCTGCCAGCATTCTTTTAAACTACATTAGTGGATGTGATTTCAGGAGTTTAGTTCTGGTTTATTATTGTGGAAACTGCCTGTAAAATACATTTCCTTATTACTGTAGATATGAATCAATGTGTACAGTAAGGAGAAAAAAAAGGGGCGGAAGTCTGTTCTACAAAGGCTGAGAACTGCCTTCATTGTATATTCTGGAATTGATCACATCAGCCTTTTAAATGTCCTTGCATCAGGACAAATGTTGAAAATGCTGCAGATAGTGATTAAATGCTGCAACAGTGATTAAAAGCTCAGAAAAAAACTCTCATAAGGAGTTGAGTGTATTTCAAAGAGACTGAGGTTGCTTAAAAATGTTATGTATGTACCCTCTTGGAGACAAAATACTAGGTAGTTAAAGATTCTTCAGCCAAGCTAGGACAGGCATAACAAGAATCAAGGCTGAGGACTTTAGCTAAAATAATATTGGTTAAAGAGGAGAGAGTTGGGCTTTCCTTTGTGTTTTTTGTTTTTAAATGAAAGTAATCAGCTGTTGGAACAGAGGACTCAGAAAACAGGAGATTTTTCATTTTTAAATGAAGTCTGGGTGCCTCTCTGGAAGATATATGCTAAACAAACTCAAGTCAATGAGCTTGACTGTAATGGGTTATGAAATTATATAGCAGATCAGGACAGATTCTGTGATGACTCTATATCGGGATAGATTATCTGATGACTCTTTCTGAACTGAAAATCCCCATAGTCCCTCACTAATCAAGATTACATCGCAAGTAAAATGCTAATAAAAGAAAAATGTAATTGCATCTTAAGCGCTAGCTTCTGGAGAAAGATGAAAAAAGGACTGAAAAGTAATTGTTCTAAGTCTTCATCCAGTGCTAACAGGACTGGTAATTTATACCAGCTAAGAAGCTAGACTTGCATGCAATGTGATTTAATAAATACCATAGCTACTTGTAGCCCTTGACAGTATCCATTAGCTAATACAGTCTACTCAAAGATGTGATTCATCTGGAGATATTCACTGGGAAATTGTAGATACAATTTTAACTCCACTGGCAACAGCACAAATAGCTGACTGGCTTCCACAGCAGGAGCCTTCTGTGCAGTATATTCCACTGATTAAGCAGGGGTATGCCAAAGGCTACAAGAAAGCAAGGACATGCCAGCACAAGTAAATGCAGTGGGGAGGGGGTGTCAGGAGATGGGTAAGAAATCGGAATGAGAGAGAAGCATGAAAACGTAGTGGAAGAAAAGAGAAGGAAAGAATGAAGGCTAGGCAGTCTCCAGAGACTGATGGCACCTGGGGCAGCTTCTAAGGAGCTTAGGAACCAAAGAATTACCAGGCTTAAAAAATTGGAAACTAGAACCTTGCTTTTCATTCTGCTTTTTCAAAAGTTGAGCCTTACTAGTTTGGAAAAGAAAACAATTATGTCTAATGTATTTATCCAAGATAATAAATCTGCTGCAAAGCGTAAAGAAGCTACTAGACAAGACAGTACCTGTAAGCATTATTCTCAGCCAGATGCAGTCATAAAACAAAGTCAAAATAATATTAACAAGGAATTTTCTTAACCTGAGAACTGTTAATAATTCAGCAGTCTAATAAAGCAGCATGCCATTTCAAAGAATATTCATGAAGGTCTGTGGGAGTAAATCAAGAAAGATTTCTTCTGCAGTTACAATGTTTGCCTGACTGCCCAGGCAGCAAAATAGTTCCTACAAGGGACAAAGAAGTAGGAAAGAAATCCCTATTTACAGAAAACATGTTAGAGACTAAGCTATAAAAAAAGGAGGTTACTAGACAGAACGAAGATAGCTCTTTGCTGTTGGACCCAACTTGCAGGTGCCAAAGCTGAGAAAACCTCCAGTTACTTTATCTGCTTTTTCTCTCAAAGAAATATACAGCAAGTTTAGCCCCCTGTAATATATTAGACTTTTCCCCCTTCTCTTCTCTGGAGGAAGAGTTAAGATGTGGATGCTTAGCAGCTGCTGTCTGGTCTGAAAACGTGCTGTGTGACATCTTTCTGCCTGTAAAATACCTTGTTCTCCCTGGTGAGAGTTCTCCCTGAACATTAGGAATCAAACTGAATCCCCTGAGACAGTTTTTGTTGGAGACCAAACAGACATTTTGTTTTCATTCCATTTATCTCCTTCCTCAGATTAGTTCAAGAAATCATATATAGTGTCTATTTTGTAGGCACTGCCATTACTGCTTTCATAAGCCACCTACTTGTATTTCTTGCACTGCTTAAAAATCATAAACCAGGAGGTTCCCTATCCTTGACTGGCCAAAGCTAAATGAATGGAAAAAAACCTTAATCAGCCTTCCAATTTGTTAAGCTTGCTTTTCTGTTGACAGTCAGCCTTGAATTCTTTCTAATATACCTTATCATTCATGTGTCCTGTTTGCTTTACAGATGTCTCAAAGTGTCACTGGTAGATGACTGGAATACAGTAACATTTAAAGGGAGGACAGCAGTTCAGTAATTGACTTATGTGGCTGACAGCATAGCCGTGAACTGTTTCTAGGATCATCTTTCATAGTCTGTGACAGAACATCAAATTGTTTACAAAAACAAATCTCCATGGTTGAAAATCCCCATTTGAATTTCTGTTGATTTTACTGTATATACAGTATATATTACTATAAACATTTATTCTCAGAATAAACAGAGATTGACTGGTAACTGCCAAAGAAGACATCACCCAATCTATTACAAAATCTTTAGACCAGCCTGTAATTTTTCACAGTTAATATCTACACAATTGAACAAACTAGATTTTTGCTATCATATGCACAGGGAGGTGTTAGGGATGCTATCAACCTTAGAACAGTAAGAACAACCTGCAAGTCTCCTAGGCCCTCCTCTCATACCAAATCAGTGCTGTAAGTGCCATAGCTACTGTATCTACCAGTGTCACAAGTGTTTAGGATTATGGATACTTTCAGTGACATCTCAATTGTCATTCAAGCAGCATGGTTTTCTCTTCTGTTTCTAACTTTTGGCATATCTCCTATGCCAGATAGTTTGTCAGGTCTCTACAGCACTGGAGATTTCAGTATGTTGTGGCCAGCAAACTACTCCCACATTAGCTTTGTGCTTTATGGTGACTGAAGTGGGAGCCCAATACAGCTCTTATGAAAATCGGTGGTGGTGGTATCCTTATTGACTCCAATGAAGCCAAAGTAAGGTCTGTTTTGTATTAACTGGAGGACATGAACCAACCTGACCTGGGTTTAGATTTCTTTAGTTTCACCAGTGTGCAATATTCATCAAGTATTTTAGGTAACCTTTTCTTCATTAATTAAAAGTAAACAGATCCAAGAACTAGTGAGATTTGATTTTTGCTTCCTTTAATGGCTTTTTCAAACACTGTCACTATGTGACTTCTTCATTGATATTCCTGTCACATCCCTTGGAGAGTTTTTGTTTTTTAATCGCTGTTGAACTTTGTCTGTTCAAGTTAGCACACTGCTGATTTTCATATTTTCTTTCAGCTCACGCTTTGTTCTTGTTTAATTGCCAAAAGTAAGTCATCCAAATTCTAAACACAACTTACCAAAGCGTAGATTTTCAGCCCTGCAGTACTTTATTCTATAACTAGAATTTACCAAATAGTTTTTTTTAATAGCCATGTATCACATTTCTTTGCTATTTTAAAAATTTGTCATGTTTATCATTACCAAAAAACATATCTGCAGCAGAAATGTCAGTATATAAATAGAAAAGAGAACATTTAATTTGCAGTATTTTTGAATAAGAAATTGTATAAATTTACAATTGGGGAAAAGTGCACAAAGTAGTTTATATAATAGAAATACAACATCTCTTTGGTTTACCTTTCAATGTTGCATTTGATTTTAATACAGTAAACTAAGACTGGTTGTACAGGTAGAATATTCGATATAAAATTCCCATTTTTTTCTATAAAATTCATTATGTTGTTGACTAATACCATTACCTTAGTCCAACACAAAGTAATTTAATTCTATAATTTGTGTTCTTGTTGAAAAATTTAAAAATTGCAGTACAATTCTGCTTGTGTTTTCTCTAAATTTGCTATGATTTTTTGTTGACTTCCACTCCAACTCTTCTTGATCAGTTCTGCACGTAATGAAGGGAAGGCAATTTGAGCTTTACCTTAACCTGATAATTCATGTAAAAATGCTGACTTGTCAGCTGTTGAGAAAATTAGGAGCCTCTTGTCTTCACTAAACATTTGTATTTTATCTAAGGAAATTGCACTAGGAATGGAACCTTTCACCAAGAAGGAGGGAGTCTGTGAGTTAAAGGAACTGACTGTGCCTGTCATATTGTGCCTGGGGAAACTGATGGGCATTCTGCGTGCGGCACTAAGCTTCTCACTATTTACATTCCTCCTTTTTTAAGTAAAGGCACTTAGTGATTTTACCTAAAGCATTATTCAGATTAAGAACTTTAGTACTGACACAGGTCAGGTGTTCCAAGAATCTCAAGGATCCGCACGTCTGGGTAACACTGACTTCAAATGAGATTTCTGTCCATAACTCCTCTGGGCTTTTTTCAGAATTCAAGTCACATAGCACAAGATAAATGCTTAAATGCCACCAAATCAAATAACAGGTTTTGGATTTTGTGTACAAGAGGTGAGTTCAGTTCAGCATGCCTTGCAGCAGCATTACAATTTGCAGCAGTATAGCACGTGGGTTAAAATACTGGCATCCTGATGTAGTAACATTGTGCAACGTATACTTCATCCACAGATGCAGGACAGTGATAAATCAGGCTTCACCTTATCAGTAATTGGCTATAACATAGCTCCTTCTGCAATGTATTCAAGGAAAAGGATAAGGTAAAATGTCAATATGATTGTGGCAAATTTACATGGCTTTTACAGAGATAAAACACTAACTAGCTACTTGCTGCATTTTATTCTTTGGCAAGGACCTGCCTATATTTCACCACATTGAAAAGACACAAAAAGTTATCTAAAAATAATAGAATTTACTTAAGACACTGATGTTTCCGCCATGAAGCAAGAAACCAATTGTTAATAAAACTGGATGGGAAACAGGGAATGAAAGTGAACAAGATCAAAGACATGAGCTTTTTTTTTTTTTAACCTTTGTTTCAGGTCTCAGATCTAGCAAGGTGACATTTGGGAATCATCTAGAAAGTATCAGAGAAAAGTCCAAAAGCTCCAGCAAAATGGGAAGGGAGTGTTGGATTAGCAACTCCAAGCTCCCAAAGGATGTCTAAGTAAGAGGACAGCATGAGGGGATTTATCTTCCCTGGGCTTTTAGCTTTACGTAAGTTTATCAACCATTTGTTTTTTGACTTGTAGTAAAGACATGTATATCTTACAGGAAAAAAACACAACTATTTTAAAGCATTAGTATTCTCACACAGCCAAGCTGCTGCAAAGCAATCTTCAATGACATGATCACATGCTGGTTTTCCTCACAAGATTCCTGCAGTAAGTTGGGGTTGTCTAGTGAAGTATCACCTTGTATATGCTTTTGTTGCTGAAGGTGAAAGCTGTTCTGTGAAGGAGTCAAGGAATTTCAGGAAGAGAAAGAATGTTCTCTTTTAAGGCAATCAAATCTTATCCTGTGTCTGTGTGAGTACAAGCCAGGTTTCACTGGTCATTTTTTCCCCGCTTCGTATTCCTTACACACTGGGTATCTGTGTTTGAGATCCTGGGACCTAGTCCACTCAACCTGCAGTAGCAGCAGTGAGAAGCTATCTCATTCAAACCTCTATTACAGGGTAATGTAGCAAGAGAAAGTTTGGAAAATCAGGTTCCAGATGGACAAAATAAGCAACCACAATTTGGGGCATAATCTGTCTCCTATTTCTCCCTGTTCTTTAATTCCATCCTCCTATCAAAGGGACGAAATCTTCTTAGTGAAGAAACAAACACTTATGAGTTCAATGTATTGAAATAGCATGAGAGTATGGCCTCCAGTTGCCTCCATACTCCCATCCCTGTGAGCTTCTGAAGGCAGACGGGAGCACTGCCCCCGAGGCCGCACAGCAGAAGGGGTGACCAGATCACAGCTGCTCCCTCCTTAGCAACTTGGTTCTGTGCCTCCCTTGTGATTGCCTGGAGCAGCAGAAAATTTTGCTCAGTGGAGTTTGTGCTGACCATGTGCAAAGTGATTTGTCTTTATTTTTTTTTAACTAGAAGGCTTGTAACATTATCACGTTCATGAAAGTTGACAGCTAGATCAATACTTATTTTTGGTTGCTGATGCTTATAAAGTTGCAATTTATGTTCAGTTTCACCTTTTAAGACCTGCAGGGGCTTTGTCTTTATTTTACACACCTGTTTTTCCAGTTAATTTCTGATAGATTTTGGAGTTTTCATATCCTCCCACTCCAGACTATCACTATGGCTGCCTCCTCCCCAGCAAATCTGTTTTCCAAATCTTACTGCTGCTAGACTATTTCAAAGCAAAGGTGGTTCGGGAGCTTCATTCAGTGAATTAACATGGTACATGTGAAAGCCCTTTACGTAAAAAGTGATCAGAGATATTATTTCACTTGAACAAACAGATACTAGAACGCATTTGTCCCTTTGTGGTTTTTACCTGAACCTTTTGGGCCACAGAATACTATTGACAACTTATGGCAAAAAGAGTTTTTGGAAAGGGCATACTAGTTTGAGCTTTTCATCAAACAGCTCTTGCAAAACACCTTTGAGTCTCATTGACTGAAGGGAAAATGATGGTATCCAGAAAGGAGTAGCTACCTTATTGAGTGTTGTGCTCAAAAGTACTGAGTAAACTCGATACAGGGCCTTTGGAATCCGGTGGTGGAGATTGAGGATGCAGGTTAGAGAGTAATAATCTTTGAGTTTTGTCTCCTTTTATACTAACAAAAGAATGAAGTGCAGAATTATTATTTTAGTAACCAGACACAAGCTATTCCATCCTGGAGTCATACTCAGGGCAGTACCAATTTTGAATACACTGTGGATTGTATCTTATTTGTTACTTACTGAATTGGGAGATTGACTGTTGTGGAAAAGTGGTTCTGAAGGATTTTTCACAGTGTTACTGATGAGGAGCTGTAGATCAGCTTGTATGGTCTTGCGAATCGGAATTTGGAAATGCTGGCATAGTGCCACAACCAGTCTCCTGCTGCGTCCTCGGAAAACTCACAGCAGTACAAGAAATGTCTACAGTGGCTGTGAGCAAAAAATTTTTTGTAGTTTTGAATCTTGTGCCTCACAGATCTGTTCCCTAAGGTGAACTGTGAATAAGGGAGATAGTAGAGAAAAGAAGAATCTGGTTAACTCACTATTAAATTGCTATTTCTATGTCTCTTGGTCTTACTACTCCTCTGTTTTACTCAAGCATCATAAAAAGTGTCATTAGAATAGCAAGTCCATGCTAATTTCTAAAAGGCTTTATCCTAACCTTGAGCAATTTTTAATTCTGCTTTGCTCTGTCTAATTACAGATCCCTGCTTATCCTCCCCTGTGCTTCCGCCTGCATGACACTTGCTTTGCATCCCACAGTTCCACGTACATGGGAGGCAGGATCTGCGTCTTCGCAGGAGTCACTCCTCTCATGCTTTGTAAGTAGAATGACACTACAGAAAACATCACCTTAGTCAGAGCAAAGTAGTTGCGTACTTTGGTGTCCTTGTCACATTACTAATTGCAAGGTTTTAATTCTGAAATGGAGAGTTGCTTAACAGAAGAAGGTGACCTCCCTGTCAGCAATACCTGAATACTGATGAGCTTATTCATTTCCCCTCTAAGGCAACTGTAACCAGGGGAACAGAGGGTTGGTTAGATTTCACTATTACCAATAAATGGGGGTCAGATTGTTTTTAATTTTTTTAACAACTGTATTTTGTAACTACACTGAGGATTCCATCCAAAATACCTTCTAAAATCTGCAGCAGCTATTAATCCAGAATAGCAAACAAACCAGAGTTTATAAATGTTTACATAATAAACCAGTCCTTGTCAGATACCCACATTAAAGAATTCAGTAGCATTACATGACATCTTATTTACACAGTCTGTACTGTTTGCAGGCCTTATCTCTTTATTGTACTCACCATGTACCTTGAGAAGTTGCCCGTGTCAATGCTTACGTGCATGAAAATTCTTTCCTAGGGGCTACGCTAGTGTGCTTGCTTCCCCTCACTAAGCACTTGGGACAGTGTGATTACTTTGAGCATTACCTGAATTGTAGGAACACTTCCTGAAATGGGTGCAGGGAGGTTCAGGAAGAACTCCAGTTCCTCAATCCACCCATCTCTTCTCTGGCCAACACATCAGAGAAGGAGCTGGTAGTATCTAATTTGCCGTATTTAAAAGCCAAACAGGAAATGGGAGAAACTGACTGAGGTGTGCCTTTGATTCATTGCTTTTGGTGGAGGTAACAGCACCTGCCTTACCTATTGCCCAGTACTTTGAAGTCTATCTAAATAGTATCTTAGAAACAGCTCTGATACTACGTGTGCTTGGGAAAACTTATTGTGAGAGATCACCAACCTAGGACTTGGGGGAGAGAGAGAGTGTTTTGCAGGTGAGCAGGTCTACATGACTCACTTCAGCCATGGAGAACTGACTGTATATGAAATGAAGGCTTATAATGAGTATTTTTGAATTAGTAATGTATTATCTAAGATCTACAATGTATTTTCCAGTGCATAGCTCTGCAGATTAGACTGCAAGGACAGACTACAGTGGTATCTTATCATTTATCATAAGAATATTAACAAACGGAAAGTCTATGCAGATGGCTCTGATATGTTATTTTTAGCCTATCCCTGAATGTTAATGTTCACTGACAACTTGAAAGTATGTTTGCTTTGGTTATGAAAGTAGAGCTATGGAATCTTTCAAAATTAAAAATGCTTTTTAGAGATTTATCAACATTATGTCTCAGTGGTTCAGGCAGCTCCATGTTTGCTATAGGTATTTCACTTCTTCACCATATGTGCCACAGAAGGCTACAGGTATTAATGCCAGTGTTAACATTTTAACAGGCCTCTCTCTCATTTTCTTCATAGCAACTTGTACAGAAATAAATTTCATCAGTCCATAAAACAAAAAGGAAAACAGTGCTTTTTTGAAAAAAATCAGTTTAGGGATAAATAAATTTGCCAATCAGAAGCCTCCTGTAGTGATTTGTCAAATATTTTCTAAAATTCATGAGAAATAAATCATAATTTATTTGTTATATTAGTTATATTGATTCATTGAAAACAGCATTTCTCTTTGAGAGTTTGAGTGAACTGATCACACTGACCAACTGTTTGTTTGTGAAAACCTGTTTTCTTAGAATTACTGAGAGATGCATAAAAAATCCTTAGACCTGCTAATATATCTAAGGCAGTATTTGCAGTTACTCTTTTGAGCTAGATGGAATGTCTGATGAAATCAATGGGGGACACGTGCAAGGGCAGGTTACATACATGAACAGCCTAGGCATCCTTCCTAGGCAGAGCTCAACACCTGGGTTATGTTATACTGTCTGACCATATTCACTTAGTCTTAAAAATACACTCTATCATCTTCCTTGTCAGAAGAAATGAAGAACATGAAAACTTGCAAATCTTAATGTTAGATTTGATTCCCATCTTGGAAGCTATTTCTTGGCATGTGGTTGTCCTTCACCTGACAGAGGAGGATCAAAGCCATTTTTCAGCATAGGGAAATAGCAGAGAAACCGAGTTGATCATATACTTTGTAAAGTGAAACAAAATGATTGCATTACTTTCTTTATAATCTATTCCTTACATGCTGACTTATGAGACTGCTGCCTATTAGTTTCTTGGGTTTTGGCTCAAGAAGTTTGAAGACTAAAGAAGTACAGTTTCCAAGTGAAACTGATGAAATCTTCCTTTAAGCAGAAGGAGTACACATGGAAACTTTCTTGGGCAGAATTCCCAGGTAGGAAAATGGTACTTTATAAGATCTACTGTGGGGACAGACAACCATTTTTTACAGTGTTGCATTAATAGGGTTTTTCCCACTAAAAATATTGCTGTGCTGAATTTTTGCCATGTCTTAATGTGGGTCTGTCATATAAAATAGTTGATCTTAAGATATTTAGCTGTTATGTTTGTAGCCTCATGTATATTACTAATACTTGTGCAAGCACTGCTGTAGACTCCCAGACCTTCAATATAAGCCTCGGCATATTGCTAAGCTATCAGATTGTCAGATTCAATACTCAGTGGTGGTGGTAGATGGAGGAGGCTGATATTCATAAGGGCTTCTGGGACTTCTAGCAGAATGACTGATTGTTGTACGAAGTATCTCCAGTGCAGACAAGGTTTAGGTTTAATCTTTCCTATTACATTCCTGACTCATCACACCCAATTCAGCAGTGGTGTAATTCGGGAGCTGAATGATGGGCAGCTCGAATGCCCATACATCCGGGGTGGAGTGGTCATCTAAGCTGTGGGACCAGTTTGTCACAGACATACTATTAGGGCTGTGATTTCAATGCCCACAATCATTCACCTGGCATCATCCCAGTTTGCTTTTTAGCATCAGAACTTGTGTGCTGTTTGAAAAATAATTTTTCTGTGTAATTTGTTCTTATAGTGGACTGAACTTAAGATGATTGCTAAATGCTCATGTTAGACAAACCAGGAAATTCATATCAAGTACCACTTAACACATTTGCATTTGAGAGAGTCAAGCATTGTGGTAATTAAATGCATGTGCAATCGCAAAATAATTCCTTGGCTTTTTCCATAAAAAGCCTCCAAATGAAGAGAAGCATCACTTGGGGATGCATTGTTCAATACATTTCCAGCAGCTGATCTATGCTAGGAGAGTTGCTGATACCTGTGAGATACACTGCTTATACTCAAAATTAATTCCAAAATATGCAGCCATCAAATACACTGAATAATATGCCTGAGCTGGTTGCATGTCCTGTGAATTTGTAGTAACAGGGTTCTTTATTTGATTCAAGCATTTTTAGCATGTGTAGAAAGGAAATGTAAAATCCACATGAAAATAAACTTCATTGTAACAGGTTGGAGAAAGTATATGTGCTTAAATGTGTATGCACAGGCTGTGTAATACATAATGGATGGGACTTTTGAACCACACTTCCCAGTGAACGATAGATTTGTGACAGACCATTTTAGCCAGTGTTCCTGCTAAGCTTCTGGTGACTGCAAACAGCGTATTTCAAGCCTCAGGTATGCTTCTTTATTGAGCAGAAACACAGGCTATTTTCTATCCCATTCTCTTAAGGAGTTAGCAAAGCAAACTAGTTATAGGAAACTAAGGCATTCAGTAGTTTGCAAACAGCTGAAAATGTTTAACTCTGATTAATTGTATGTAGTTTTTAATTGGCTTACACTTCCTGGTTTTTATAGTTTTTCCAGGAAGTCTGCTCTCTTTTGAAGTATTCCTGTAGGTATTTTAACAAAATAGCTGTCCTGCATTACAACAATTTTTAGGTTTAATTCAGTTTCATAGTTCTGTCAACTTCTTCAGAGGTGAGAAAAAGGCTTCTTCTGGCTCTGAGGTGGTTGTGTTTTAAGCATTGAATACCTGCTCCAGTGAAAGAAGCCACCAGTTTGGGGAATATTGATAGGAATTCCTTGGTGGTGTTAGGACAAAGTTCCTATATTTCTGCTTCAGATTTTCCAGATGTAGTTTCTTCTATTTCTACTTCATATTCTCCATGGCACATGTAGTTTAATGCACGTGCAGTAGGGTTATATCACACGTACGCGTATAGAGAACTTGTGGGCATTTATGAAGTGCGCTGTGCCTTGCATGTACTCTACAACCCACCAACACAGCAAGCCTGCAGGAGATCCAATCCACCCAAGAAGAGCTTGGCTTATCAAATGTGTTCTCCATTTGATGTGCACATGCACAATATGTCCAATATATCGAGAAGGCTTTAAATTTTGTGTGTGCTTTGGGCTATTTATGCATACCGTGAATTAATTGCATCTGGTAAATCAACTGCCCTGCTTCCAAGAAAGTGATAGTGTCTGCAGAAATCCCCGACTAGCCTTTAAAATCTTTATATTCCCTTTGAATAACATTTCTAAGTGGGACGGGTAGGAGGGGGGGAAGAGGAGCATCTAGAAAAGTCTGGATAGTACGACTGTTTTCATGGCATTTCATTTCTTTTGGCACAGGTGACTTCAAAGTTGCAGAAATACCACAATTTGCACAATCCCAGCAGCACAGAAGGACTAATCCACCTGCCTGGCAGCCTCTGATGAGGCAGGCTCTGCTAACTGAACTTTTCACACTCAGCTATCGATTTTCTTTCCATATGCTAGTCCTCAGTATAAAAAAAAAAGTGATGAGTTAGGGCATTTTTGTCTCAGAATTCACACTGACAACATTTTAATTTTGATAAGAAAGAGCAACTGATACAGTCCTGAGGCACAGAAAAAAATATTATAGATTCCATTAGAGATGCATTGCTTTTCTGTAAATTGAGGCTTTTTTCCTTAGGTGGTTTTTTTAATGGTCTGATCCTAAAGACATTGATATTTGCCAGTGGATTTCACTGTTAATCTCCCATTTGTAGTCAAAGGAGCATCTAACACTTGCTAAAGAATAAAAACCCACGTGCCATCCCAGGTACCATTCTCACAGTGGTTTCCACATGCAAGTGAGTGCAAAGTTGGCTGTATATTTTCAGTATTGGTATATTTGTCATCACTTCACCTGCTTGTTAAATGTTTTAAGACTACACAGTTACGGTCTTTTAAGTCTTTTATAATCATCTTGAGAGCAGCTTTATTATACCATCTTGTTTTTTGCTAATCTTACAGTTGCAGTTGTATAGTTAACAGTGAGTTTATTTTGTACAGGAATGCCAGCAATAAATCTATTCTCTCTTCTGCAATTAAAGACAGAAACCATGAAAAATTTCAGAGTTGTTTTATAAAACTAATTCTTCCTGAAACTTTTAATATTGTGGGGAGGGAACAATATGCAGCTTTTCTGTTTGCTAAAGCCAAGACTGAAGGACCAATCTTTGAAAGATTGGTCAAAAAAGTGATCCAAAGTAAGAGTTAACTGTTTGTAGAACTGATTAACAAATAGGACTCTAAAGTACGACTCCGAGACAGCTTCTCGAAATACTGAACCTTCGTTTCCTCATTCCCCGACGTTATTTGCATAAGAAGGAAATAATTGTCGGAATGCCGTTAAGTACGCCCTTTCCCGGGGAGGGATTGCGGCAAGTGCCGCCACTCCCCCGGACGGGACGGACGTGGCGAAGACCCGCCGACACCCCCGAGCCCCGTTCCGCCGCGGCTGACCCCCCCCCCCCCCCCCCCCCCGCCTTCCGCGGGGCTCCGCTCCCGGACCCTCCGCGCGCCCTTCCGCGGCCGTCAGCCCCGCCGGGCTCTTGCGTGGGGCCGCGGCGCCGCCCCGCGGGCGCGGAGGGGAACGGCGCCCTCCCGCCCTCGGCGCGGGGAGGGTTAAAACCCGGCGGCTGGGCCCGCCCCAGGCCCGCCTCCCCCGGAGATGGCGGCGGCCGCTTGGCTCTGCCTCTGCCTGCTGGGGCTTCCCCGCCGCGCCTTCGCCCCCGAGCCGCCAGCGACCCCGCAGCTTCACACCCGCGGGGCGGCAGCGGGGCCCGCAGGTGCGGCGGGGCACCGAGTGGGGATCGTTCTGCCGGGCGGGGAGGGCCGGGCCGGCGGCGGGAAGCTGGGGAGAGCCGGCGGGGCCGCTCCTGTCCCGTCCCCGCAGCGGCCCGGGTTTGCGGGGAGGCGCCCGGCGGGCCCCGTCCGGTGGTGGAGCCCCGCAGGGCGCGGAGGGAGCTCCGGCTGCTGCGTGGGAGCTTGCGGATTTCAAACCCCTTCGGCGGTTTGCTCGCTGTTTGAGCCATAGTATAGATTACCGCCTTGAGAGGGCGTTTTTAAATATAAATATATATAACTTAAATTTTTTTTTTTTATATATATTTGGAGGAGGATTGTACGGCATAACACGTGTCTGAGTTTTACCTGTAGTTTAACGCCCCGCTCGAAGCTTGTAAGCTGTAGAATTCAGTAGTAGGAAGGACTGAAATACTACTTTTATTTCACACCACCTTTCTGTGGCCATCTGCAGGCAGCTGAAGAAAATACCATGAGAGGAAGCAGCGAAATAGGAAGGGAAGTGAAAACCACTGTAGTTCTGCCCAGGCCAAATAAGAATTACTACATGTTGAAGGAATGAATCCCAGTATTTACGTTTCCTTACAACAATATCATGTTCCTAATGGTTTTATTTATTTTAAGTACACTTCAGGGTTAAAAACTGATAAAGAAATCTGCATAGTAGCCTCTTCTTACTGGAGCTCTAGTATATTTCTAATTCACTTTCTTCACAGATGGCATGAATGTCCTGTTCATAGTTGTGGATGATCTGCGTCCTGTTTTGGGCTGTTATGGAGATAAGCTTGTGAAATCTCCAAACATTGATCAACTTGCTTCTCAAAGTATTGTGTTCAGCAATGCATATGCACAGGTGAGAAAATCACTTTGAAACGTTTTCTCTATGCAAAATAATGACTGTTTGATCACAAACATTGGGAAAAGCAAGTATTTATTGACCTTAAGCATTTCCAGTAGAAAAGAACTGGTTGGGCTGAACTATGAAGCTATCTTTATTAAGGTGAGAAAAATGAAAACGGGGCATTTGAACGATGATATTTGTGTAGCACGTGGAGGAGTGTAATGTCACTCAAACATTTTCACTATTAGCAGCGAAATGCTGCTTTATTAAATTAGAACTAATTTTTTCTACTGTTTTTAAAGGATTATTTTTAACTTTTTTGAGGAAAACTATTCTATAGACTTCTGTGATTGGGCAGCTTGTATGATAAGCATAACTGCTAAATTTGGGAGTTATCACTAAATATTACTAATCACTAATTGCTTTTTACTTAAATTACTATAGGCATAGGATGCCTACTTTCCCAAGTTTCTCTCTGCTGAGAAATAAGAAGTTTTGAGTCTGATTCTGATGAGGGATTAGGATTTTAAAGCTGTAACTCTTGGCACTTGCCAATCTGAAATAGAATTGGTGAGGCCTTTGGCTGTAACCTGGACCTTCCATATGTTTATCCTTTTTGTTATTCTTAAGGCAGTCCAGATCAACTAGACTTTGGGCTTTTGTCAGCACAGTCCATCTGCCACTTCTGCTTAATTCTGTGTGAGTGTGAGCTATGAGGTTTCAAAAGCACTGTCTTTAATGCATCATGATTGTGTGTGTGTGTGTGTGTGTGCGCGCACTACTGTCTGCATAACCAATGCTTAGGAATTGGTTATTTGAGGAAATTTTATAGATAGGTAAATGTATATCTCGATAAAGGCTTGCTATTGGGAATTTATATTCTTAAAAAGGATGCTGTTTTTTTTCCAGCATGAAGTGATACAAAATCTTTTCACTGCAATTCTGGATGTTTTGCCCTGCTACACCTAAGTCAGTTCATATGTTTTGCTTTTTGTTCCAAATTGATTCTCTTTTTGGCCGGCTCTCTCCTCAGCAAGCCGTGTGTGCTCCCAGTAGAGTGTCGTTTCTTACTGGACGCAGACCTGACACCACCCGACTGTACGATTTCTACTCCTACTGGAGAGTGCACGCAGGGAACTATTCCACGATGCCCCAGTATTTCAAGGAGAATGGCTACGTGACCCTATCTGTGGGGAAAGTTTTTCATCCTGGTATGGTTTCAGTTGTCATCTGCTTAACATACGCACGCTTTAATGTGTGTGTTCTCACAAATAGACTTGCCATATAAGTGTCAACTCTGTGATTCTTGTATATATTGACTACCTAAATCATAGTCATGAGGCAGATTGTACAATAATTGTAGGTTGTCCTTAACTCTTAATTTTAAATGTTAAGGCATTAGAAATGAGTATGTTAGATGATTCTTGTCTAATGAATATTTTCACACCTTGTCTAGGGATTGTGGGAATAAATGTCTAGCATTCTAAAAATATGTCTAGAAGTTAGGTGTCTGCTGAAGAGGAAATTATTGAACAGCCTCATTGTCTTAGATCTGTATAGACACATTTCATGTTTCATAATAGGCTGTCTGGATCAGGAGATAAAGAATGTATGACTAATACTACCAAATAAACAGGAAATTAGTTCAGTAGTTAAAAAGTAATAACACAACTGACTTGAAAAATACTCTAATACTGACCCTATTTTTGGTAGTTCTTTACTCTATAGCTAAACTTGTGTATATAGATGAACTTTCAGTTGATAGTAAAGTTAATTAAGAATGTACATAAGGATACTTCTTAATCCTGTTTTTTGGTGGTTTTTTTTTTTTGCTATTCCCTGAAATAAGGTTCTGTGAGAGGGTTGAGTCCCCCTCACCAGTAAAAAGTGTATTTCAGGGAAAAATGTCTGTCTTAAACTTTTTGAGTTTTATTTCTTGGTTTTCTTTTTTTCAGTTGTCAGAGATCATTTGAAATGTTTCTCATTTAGCATATTAAAAAACCAAACCAAAACAAAAAACACCCCAAAAACATGAAAACAAGTTAAACTCGAGCTTTTCCTCGTTCAGTGAACTATTAGAGCATTTCTATATTTCTCCCTTTTCAGGAGTTTCATCCAATTACAGTGATGACTATCCATACAGTTGGTCCATTCCACCCTTTCATCCTCCAACTGAAAAGTATGAAAATGATAAGGTAAGGGTGATTTGTGGGACCCTAACAAAGAAAGGTTTCAGGATATGGCCAAGTTCTTTGTGTCAATCACAGACCATACTCTGTGGTTTTTGAGACTGCAACTTTGTGCAGGGAAACAACCAACCAGTCTGATACTCTGTTTCTTAGCCTTCCAAAAGAAGCCTGTGTGTCACGTTAATTCATGTGCCCATCCTGCAGGTATTTTAAGTATTTCTAAATTAGTATTTGGAAAGTTAAGTTATTGAGATATAGGAGTACTTGGAAGAAAGAGTGATCTTAACTTGTGTCTAAGTCGTGAATTTCTTTATCTGAAAAGTGCAGTTGTCAACTTCCACACTAATCTTGCTCTGTTTAGAAAGTGACAAAACATCGTTGATCGGCTTGGTGAACTTAAATCAGCTCAATAAATTTCTCAGGGTGGAGTGGATGGAGGTCATGATTAAAATAATCTTTAAATTCAGCTTTCTAGAATGTTTGTTACTCTTAAGTGTGGCCCAAAAGAAGCTGATTTGCGTTTATGCGAACATTGCTGTAGCATCATGTGCTGGAGTCTATAGACTGCAAAGGTGGGGGCTCCAGCCATGAGGCTACAGACAGCCTTGGTGATGCTTTCTTCTTGCTTTTGCTGCTGAAAAAAAAGCTGGGTTTAGCAACAACAGTATTTGCATTAATTACATACTTTTCTTTATGTTCATTTAGCAACTCTCCCAAGCACCCTGCTAAGGTCACCTTTTCCTGGGAACCATTTGGTCTAATTTATCTTTCTTCACTGATTATACAGCAGCCACTGCTGGCATTTGCTCAGAAACTAAGTAGCTTCCAGAGAGCTTTCTATGAGATCTTAGGATCAAACAGAGTAGAAATGCACGTATCTAGTGTAACCAAATTCTCCCTCTTTGCCAGTAAGTTAGAGATTCTGTTCATAGAAGCTGTGTGTTTTTCAGTATGACTACATTTAATCTGCCCAACTTTAGAGAAGATTCTGTTTTTCCATGGACAAAGAAGGTGCATTCTTCAACTCCTGAAGCTGTCTGCTCTGTCATTAATGTACTCGGCACCATTAGTGTTCACAGAAATTGTGAAATTTCTTTTTGTATCCAGTCTGCAGTCTTTTCTTGGTAGAAGGGTTGAAAAATAATTGGTTTTAAAGTTAATGAAACAGAGGATTTCTTCTTTGCTTTTGCAGAAGTTAAGTTACTTAGTTAAGTATTTTTTTTGTCTTTTTTTTTTAAGACTTGTAGGGGAAAAGATGGAAAACTTTATGCTAACTTGGTGTGCCCAGTGGATGTGACAGAAATGCCCGGTGGTACTCTGCCTGATATTCAGAGCACCGAAGAGGCCATACGCTTGCTGAATGTTATGAAAACCAAGAAGGAAAAATTCTTTCTGGCTGTCGGTTACCACAAACCACACATCCCACTGAGGTACCCACAGGTGAGGAAACTGGAGCCTGCAGGGAAAGGAACTTAGACAAGTATTGTTTTAGCTTTTCAAAGCTGTTTTCCAGCATTGCTTTATTGCTATTGTTTCTGAAAAGCAAGCTGAAAACCAGCCTTGGTTTGATGTAACTTTAGCGGTTGCCTGTGTTACATTTCAAAATGTTTAATGAGAATGAGTTGTGACCACTCAGCTGAAAGCCAGGCTCCTGCCACCCTAATGGTGACTGCTATTGCATGGAGATGGTGTTCAGCTTGATGGAGTATGACATAATGAGGCCTTACATGGTCTTATACTCCATTCCCTGTTTGTGTTGCTGGCAAACCCCCTACTCATTTCAGAGGAAGTGATGTAGAACTTTTTATTTCAGTGCTGCTTTGAGATACAGGAGGCTGTTTTTAGGTACTTACCAACTTGGTATTTTTCAGGATCTGCTTGGGGCTGACTAGCGTAGTATTGCTACATTTACGCTCTGGGGGAGGTACAGTGAAGCCTTGTAAACTGTAGGAGTAGTTTGGGTCTTGCAAGGGGAAACAGTTGCTGCTTTACAATACAAAGTTTACAATAGACCTTAGAGTTGACAGCAATCTTTATGTCTGCTTATATTGTAAAGGAATTTCTCAAGTTGTACCCCTTGGAAAACATCACATTAGCCCCAGATCCCTGGGTGCCTGAGAAACTACCTTCTGTGGCATACAACCCCTGGACAGATATCAGACAGAGGGATGATGTGAAAGCATTAAATGTTAGTTTCCCATATGGACCACTTCCAGATGACTTCCAGGTAAGCTGTCAGTACAGAATACTGAAGTCAAACTGCTTTAACTTGTTCAAATGCACGGGAGCAGTCAGCTGCTCTGAGCTGTTCCCAGGTATCCAGCAACTGACAGTTTGCAAAGGCTGTGAATTCCCTGCCTTGGGTACTCTCGCCTCCAGCTTTGTAGGCAAAGCTTCACTCTAACTGCAGTTGGGCCAGCGGGGATGGGGAGGAAGAGATCAGCCATCGACCAGTGACAGTAGTGTGTGCTCCTGGTTTGTATATAGGGGAGCGTATGTAGCAGTAACCAATGGTGTGTTTGTTTTGATTATCTGAATCTGTTTATCTGTTTTCAAGTCACCACTCAGTGTATCTTCTTTTGCAAGATTTTAATTGATTTTCCAGTGCTTATGCCAAAATAAGGTGCGCTGGCTGGATCCTGTGAGAAGCAGAACTGATTGCTTCGCAAAATCTTGCTTGAAAGAACTTCTGAGAGACATAAAATTTTCTGACAGCCCCCTCTCTGTTTACCTTTTCTGGGACATTAATAATGCTACAGACACTTAAAACAAAGCTTTATAAGTAAAATACTTTAGTTCCTTTCCTTACACAGCCACCCACTGGTTCACCTTGTGTGTGTCTGGGGAAAAGCTAGCTTTTTTTTTTTTCTCTTTCCTGTTTTCTTAACTTGCAGCGTCAGATTCGTCAGAGCTATTACGCAGCAGTTTCTTACCTGGATACGCAGGTTGGCCTGCTCTTGAGTGCTTTGGATGATGCAGGGCTCTCAAATAGCACAATAGTAGTTTTTACTGCTGATCATGGTAAGCTTTTAAATCTTTCTCCAGCTCACTGTTAATAATTTAATTGTGCAACTCCGTGCTGGTGTATTAATCAATTGTGTGTTTATATAATGTACAGTAGAGCTACCATACCTTGTATTTCTGGCTAGTCTGTCTCTAATTAAATGGACTGTCACAGGCTTCTGTGGCTGCACAGTTCTGTGCCCCTGCAGGCACCTTTCTGTAATCAGGTTGAGGGTTTGCTGGTGAGTGATGAGACTGTCTGCCAGGACACTTGCTGCATTCCCACCTCCTACCCGAGGAGTGACTCTTGCTGGAAACAGCGCTGTGAAAGGATAGCGACCACTCCTCCCCCCCCCTTACAATTTGCAGAGAGCCATCTGGTACCGTGGGTGACAGGCTTTCTCATTAGCTGCTGAAGTGTGTTTTCTTGCACTTGTCGTTGCTGCTTGCAGAGCATCTAAACTGATAGCAATATGGCTCCCCCCTCATAATTGAGGTCTTGCACATGCTGAATCCTGGTAGTAAAAAAATGAAATTGAATTGTGGGACAAATACCTCAAGCATTTAATGTTTCTTTCAATACTCTGTCATTAAAATAGCCCCCCTCTCCGAGTCCCTTTAACTGGGGGATGTCTTAGCTGACTTAAAACAGTTAGAATATGGCCTAACTAAATAAATTTGAAGTCACATATTTAGTTAATTTGGGTTGACTTCTGTGAGGTGTATGTGTATAAATAAGCCCTTATGAGTTGTAGAGCAATGGGATTACTTGATACTGAAGTGACTCTAGGTGTTCCTTCTGACTTGCCCCTTTGACTTGGACTTTCTGATGTAAACTGAATTTCTCTTTTCCTTGCTGTGGTTAACTGTAAATGGTTGGTGTTTCCAGTACCACGGGTAGCAAAGTGATCCAAAAAAATCATGTGTTAACATAGCTGTCATAGATCTCCTTTGTCTTCCTCCAAAGTGAAGCTGGCAATAAATCTGCCTGCAAGGAAGTCGTGTTGGCATCTCTTCCAAGAGGAAGAGGAGAGCTAAAGAGTTTTGATCTCCGTTGCTTCCTCAGGGGTGACATTCTGATATGGCAGTCTGGCATAGATAGCAGCCTTGGCTCCAAGGGATGTTCAGTTACAGCGTTAACAGGAGCATTGGAGAGCTGGCAGCTGCCCAGAACTTAAATGAGTGCTTTGTGGAATTGATCTGGAGACTCTTGCAGGCACTGTGACACACCCCAGTTCCTCTTTTCTGCTGTTTTAATGCTGATTTCCTACTTCTAATCCAGAGTAGAGGAAATAAGGAAAGGGGTAATTATTTCCGTAATAAGAGTATCAAGTTGCAAGATTTAGGTGCCTATTGAAATAGCTTTCACATAAGAGAAAAATCTTTTTATATTTAAATACAGATTGTTATTTGCCTTTTAATATAACCTTGATAAGATTAACCTTGACAGCCAGAGTCAATCTACAGTGAAAAAGAAATGACTACTAAATTACAACACGGTATCTTCTCTGATTGTATTCTGTGTCATTTAGGATGGTCCCTGGGAGAACATGGTGAATGGGCAAAATACAGCAATTTTGATGTTGCTACCCGTGTGCCGCTGATGTTTTATGTACCAGGAATGACAACTTCCTCTGTTAGCCAAGGAGAGAGGGTCTTCCCCTACCTTGACCCTTTCAGTCATATTTTAGGCTTGGTACCTCAAGGTAAATTTCGAGCATTGATCTTTTGCTTGTAGTGGATATATGTAAAGGAGAGTGCTGGTGTAATGATACTTTGCCTACAGGCAGCTTGAGTCAGTGTCATTGACTGTGCTGCTTGTACTGTTGAGGAACAAGATACTGAAGGGACTCCTTGGACACAAAGTTTTGCTTTGATTAGATCTGCTTTAGTGGAAACAGCTAGATGTCTGCGTTAACACAGCAGGAGATTTATTTTTGTGTAGTGTAGATGCCTAAAAGGATACTTGACCTACCTTTTGTAGTGGCAGCTGCTGCTTTTCCAGCAGTGATTAGTGAATATTCTCTGTGTAGCATCTGTCCTTAAAATGATGGCATTGCAAGCTGGTTTGATGAAGGCACTCTTGTGTTAAACTACTGACAATGGAATTTGCTTTGTCTTTCTGAGGAGCCCTTTTTCAAAGTAATGAATATTATTGTCTTGAAGACTGCACATTTGGGAAACACAAGTGCAAAAATTTTCTTGTTCAAAATACATCATAAATGCATAGATTAGCATCTTCAGAGCTAACTGCCACACCTTAGTTGCCTTGATTTTGTTACCCCACAAAAACATTACAAAGCACTTCCAATAAAACACCAACAATTATCAGAGTAAGTCTCTAAAATGTTCTACCAGTGTCTGTCAAACCATCATGTTCCGTAACTTGTACTTTGATGTCTCTTCTAGGGCAAAGCAAGAAGGTGGTTGAGCTCTTGTCTCTGTTTCCGACGCTTGCTGAGCTGGTTGGCCTACAAGTTCCTCCTGCATGCCCAGAGACTTCATTTCATGTTGCACTGTGCACCGAGGGGGCAAGCATTGTCCGGTATCTCAAAGCACCTGAAGAGAAGGCAGTGGAAGAGAAGGATGGGTGTGATGACACTTACAGGTGTTTCAATAAAGAACCTGTTGCTTTCAGCCAATATCCCCGGCCTGCAGACACTCCTCAGTGGAACTCTGACAAACCAAAGCTGAAAGACATCAGAATCATGGGCTATTCCATGCGTACAGTTGACTATAGGTATACTGTATGGGTTCGGTTTTATCCTAACAACTTCACTGCTAACTTTGAAGATGTCCATGCAGGAGAGTTGTACATGGTGGAGACTGATCCAAACCAGGATTATAACATCTATAACAGTACCTCACATGGTGGTTTTTTCAAAAAAATTCTTGGCTTTCTGAAGCACTAGGGTTCAGAATCTGTGCGTTTTCTGGCAACTGAAGTAAGACTTTCTTTTTTTTTTTTTATAAGACCTTTCTGTTCTACAGAAAACACTTGGATTGAATTAGAATCCTGTTTTATATCAAAGCACTAGCTATTGCTTTTTGTCTCGTTACAGCCCTTATTGCACTGAAGTCGTCAGAGTGAACTTCTGCAGTTGGGGTTTCAAACAAAAGCTCACAACACTTCTCAAAAGGCCACACAGGGTATGCAGCCCTGTACTGTGAAACATCTCTATGGCCCTCTGTGCTGTAATGACTGAAGAATTAAAATTCATTATCTGTGCTGAAACTGGTGGTGTGAAAAGTGGAAAAAGAGAAACCTCTGTGTTTGAAAGGCTGTGCAGAGAATGTGCGTTGGTAAATACATCCTGTCTGCTTTACCTAGGAGACGTGATGCTGGAGTGGTCAAGGAGACATTTGATAGCAGTGACTGAGGCGTGTGCTGTCATCAGCCTTACCTCTGACTAGAGCTAAAAGAGAAACTTACTGTGTTTCATTCAAAAATTACTAATTTTAAATAAAAGCTTTAATTTGGAGGTTCATGCTTCCTGTGATACAGGAGGGGATCTGATTTTTTTTTTTTGATTAATGTGTATGAAATAAGTGCTTTCATCACTAAAACACTAAATAAGACTGAGAGGTTAAAGTAACACCAGTATGTTCTTATGGGCTTGTTTCCTGAGGATTGGTCCAATGATGCCCCACAGGTGAAAAGAGATGGAAACCTTTAGCTGGTGTAGCTTGCTGGGTGCTGTCGTTGCTGAACTGCTCAGTGCTCTGTCACGTCCAGTGACCGAAACTTGGACATTTGCTTTCTTAGGTGCTCAGTGGGGCTTGGCAGTCTTGGTTTTCACTAGGATAGCTAAAAGCCTCCCATTTAGTTTTAAGTTTTTAGTGTGGCATTTAGCAACATGGGATGTGGAACATTAGTTGTCCCAAGCTATGCTGGTAAGTAAATTTCCAAATAGCCCAATGCATTAAGGTACATATGTTCAGGAGCTTGTATCTGAGAAAAATGTTTTTGCTGAATGTTTTCTTTAAGTGCTATCTGTACCTTATGCTCACAGCCATGACGGACACTGTGCTCTAGTGTGATGGCAGCAATTTGTGTTGTGTTCTATCAGCCTCCTGGATTTCTGCAATTCCATCCTAGTATCCAGGCTCTCAGAATTTGTACCTTAACAAGCAAGAGCTGTTCAGACAGTGCGAACTCCTGCTACCTTCCTCAATGAACTGCTCCAGTTCCTGCAAAAAGAGAAAGCCAGCCATTACTTGTCTTCCTGAGATAAATTGACTTTAATATCCTAGTGAAGCCACAGACATAACTTTATTTCATTAAAATCCATGTGACAGTCTTACTACTAATTAATGTAGAGATACCCACAATGAATCTGATTCTCTGTTAGGAGACAGTGGTTATTTAGTGCCTTAAACTCAATTAGAAGAATATATTTCTTACGAACTTGTCATTTGTTTTACTCAGCCCCAAGATACTGTGTGTTCTGCAGCATTATTATTCCTGATGAAAACATATTTTTTCCTCACTTATGCATGTATACTTAGATCCTCAGCTGGTGTGAAATACTGCAGTTGCATGTAGCAGATTCAACGTAGCTATACCAATTTCACACTGGTTGAAGATGTGTTTTATTGAGAATGGTGCCGGGCGGAGATTTGGAGTCTGTAACTAGAGCTAATTATATCTCTGACACACTTTCCTTCGAAGGAAAATCAAATATTGGGAAAGTTATTTTGGGGGATGTAGTGAAGCATTAAGGATTAATCTAAATCTCTGGTATTCTAGGTCAGTAATATAATGTACATTTAAAATTGATCTGGCAAATGGGTATTATCTTAGATTTGGCTACCTGAGCTTTCCGTTTTGTTCTCTTGCTAAAATAACTGTAAAAAAAAAAAACCCAAACCAACAAACCAACCTTTTTCAGGGGGCTTAAGGTAGATATATTATTTAGGAATTTATTTGCATGAAAACATTCTTGTACATACCCTGCCCTAAGCCTCCCATCACTTCAGGCAATTTAATTTTTTCAAGTGGAGATAAAAATCCTGTTGCTGAGTGATGAATGTTTTTTTTTTTTACTTGACTCATTCTCTTCATATTGGAAGGGAAATGCTTTCCCTTGACCTTTCTTAATCAAAATCCAGTAATCTTTTTGGGAGACATGGAACAGAATTGTCTCTGACAGCCAGTGAATCAAGACTGGTATCCAGGTGTGCAGGGCAAGGACATTCTTGAATAATGGCCCACGTCATGGAGCGGGACTGAGGACTGCGTCCACCACCTGAGGACTTGCCTTCTGCCCACTGCTGACCTGAGGTGTAATGTTTTGGAGGACAAGTGAGGCATCGCACTTGCAAGACCAAGCCTGCTACATGAGTTGGTGTTGTTGTGGAATTGGTTGAGCAACCAGGGGAGACAAAGGGAGAAAGCACATTTTTTTTTTCAAACAAACCAAAATGCTACTTCTCCTGGAGAGCCTGAGCTGTGGGCTTTGTGAGCCAGCCTCCGCTGAAGAACAAAAGAGCTTAACAGGAGCAATAAAAGTAAAGTGCTCTTGTGAACAGCACTCTCTCTAGAGGGAAGAGGATGCAAGCCAAGCATCAGGAAATAAATGAGATGCCAGTGCTGACCCTATTTCTCAGGATGGCACCAGAACAGCTGGAAGAACAGCATGATGCTGCATCAGCAGGAATTGTTACCTGTGGTACATGTATGGAGAGAGCTTCCACTGGGGATCCCAGAGTAGCCGTCGTAAGCACTTGGCACAAAGCAGAGTCAATAAACAGACCTCTGTTAATAAGCTAATGTACAGGAGTGATTAAGCAATGGAATTGAAAATTTATTCCCTAAACAGCTGTACATCAGTCAATCATAACTCATAACGTTTTTTCCTAGTGTATAGATAGAGAACATCCTAAAATCAAAGTTTTTAAAGCAAAGTTAAAAATATGCGATGTACAAAGCAGAAGCAGTAAGAGTCTTTAAAAAGTGGAGACGGCTGTTTATTTGGGTGTACTTTGTAACACTACTTGAATGTTTACATCATGCTGTTTGCAAAGGAAAGATTTGGGTCTAATTTGAGGCATGCTGTGCACACTGGAGTGAATGGAAATGCTGTAGCTACACACTGTGCTGTGCAACAGATTGGAATCCTCCCTTTGGCTTGTGCTCTCTGCTTGCTGGGGGAAATGGGGTACGTTTTGAATTAATAGCTGGCTGTGTGAGTTGCAAATGTGTGGTGAGAGGGGCACAGGCAGCTGAGTGTCCTGGCTATTGGTCAGATGTTACCTAATTAATCACTGTTGCATGTTAATTATGTATTAGTGACTTGCTGCTGTGTTGTATTGGTCAAGTGGAGTCCCCTGCTGGAACGCGTGTTCCACAGCATGAAGGATGGGATACAGACATGATGCTCCTATCGGGGATGTTTCTCAATTCCCAGTGCTAAGATGTATTTTCTGTGATAGGCAGCAATATCACCATTGGCCAAATGGACATAATGGCACGGTCAACACCCAGCTTTTGCAGGGTGCTGTGCTCAGCTTACGTTTCAGACCTTTGGGATGGAGATAGTCTCAGACTATATTTGGATTTGGAAAGTGCCTGGTGGTTGCAGCTGAGATCCTTTGTTGAAAGTGTCTACCCCCCTACCCCAGTGGTTACTTAGCATTCAAATGTGAAACGCTACATAAAGAATGAAATTGCCCTCCTGGTAACTAGGTTTTCCAGCACTTTACAGTTTTCTAGGCTATAGATGTTCTTGCTCTTCACATCAGAAACTCCCAGCCAAGTTAAGATGACTGTGTCAAAACTTTTTATGCCTCTGTGTTTGATTTCCTAGCTAATGGAAATTGTCTTCAGATCTGCATGGGTGGATCTCGACTCCAATGTTCTTCTCTGCCTACATGCACAGATCTCCTTTTAAAGTCTGTGGGAGTTCAGCTTATGAAAGACTACCAATGTCAAGATTTACCATATGAAGCAGCAAAAAGAGCCTTTTGCCCTCTATCTTTAACACTTGGCTCAATGCTGAATAGTAGAATAACGTTTTTATCCAGCAGTGTGTGAAGGCCCCAACTATAGTGGAGCTCTGAGTAAGCAAGAGGAAATGGCAAAGTTTGTGATATTTCTGAGGGTGCAGTTGGACATGGAGTGGTGGAGGGGGGATAATAGAGCGAAGCAGCAGAGGGGAAAGGAACAGTAAGATGTAATGAACAGTGAAATCGGATATAAAGTCATGATCTGAAAGCTTAGGATCCAGCAAGAAGATAGAAAGAGCAGAACTCTGAAGAGAGCAAGGCTGGAAAGGGAAGTATTTTATACCTCACTACAGAAATCTAGGGGTACTCAGACCTTCCTCTTCCTCCTTTAATTTATTTCTGTGTTTTAGGTATAAAATCTGTAAGCTTTGTACATATTGTGATTGACTGCACATGTTCTTTGAATTTATCTCTGAACTACTTCTTAAAATCTATTCCTGGACAATGTGTTGCAATTTTGTCCCAGGTACACTCAATCTGGCATTACCTGGGTACTCGGACCCCTTGCTCTCTGGGTCCCAATGCCGTAGTAGAATCAAAGTCTTTAATTTCCGGTATGTTTACACACTTGTGCTGAAGATTCCCATTTACTCCTTGCCGTGTAGCTGAAGAGCAGTTACCTGCAGGCTGCACATCCCTAACAGAAGGTGCTGCGTGGCCAGGCTGTGCTGAACGCTGAGCGGGTCCCTGGGCTGGAGCTGCTGGGGCAGGTGGATACAGGTGAAGTCTGGTCACACTTCAGGGCAGTGTTGGGCTGCGAGTGTAGCTGCAAGTCTTATGGACAAAGTCTTGCTTATGCATCTTCTTGTGGAGATTATAAGACTGTCTGAGGAGCATCTGACTGCAGCCTTTTTTTTTTTTTTTTGGTCAGGAAAATGTTTATTTGATTAAATCAAACCGTCTCATGTAGAGATATTGCTTTGGTGACAGTTTTATTGAAAAGTTTTGCTTTGATGAGATCAGGGGCCTTTGCTTCAATTTTATTTCGGTTTTTATTATGTTGCATAATTTTGACATAATATAAGAGGGTATTATAACAAATGAGAATGCAATTACTTTTTGAAAATAATAAACCAAAAATTTTTGACCTCAGAAGGAAAACGTTCACCTTTGTCAAAATGAAATGGCTCATTTCACAAGTGTCAATTCAGGTTTTTAAACCATTTTTTTTTTCTGTAATTTTTGTCTTGCGGGACAACTTCAAAATATTGGCAACAAGAAAGTGATGGAAAAATCCCAATTCCTGCAGCTTCTCATGGTATTAAAAATGCCAGCTCTAATCTGGCTCCACAAATAATTATTCACGTTGGCACAGTGTTGAAGACTGGGTTTAGGCTGTTTCTGTTTGCAGTGTTCTGGGAAGAGAGTGGTGTTGGTGCCTCAGCGCTCACACGGAGCGGGAGAGGGGCACTCGGGGACGATCACTGCCCTTTTACAGGTAGGAGACTCCAGCCCAGAGCGCTGCAATTTTTCTTTGAGGTCGGACAAGGGCTGTGAGCAGACATGGATCTAAAAGGACATTGATTCCTTATCTGGTGCTTTTAACCCAAGGCTGTTTCTGCTTTTTCTAAAGCTTTGTGAATGTGGTCTATAGATGACACAAAATAGTCTGAGTGGAGGAGATGCTGCCATAAGGAACAGGTGCCCAACTGGAAAAGGCTAGTGGTCATTTTCTCTGAAGAATTTCTTTGCTTCTTCTTCCATTTCCCCTCTTACCCTCCCACTGTCAAGCCTGTTGTACTGCCTCCCAGGCTCACCCCCATCCTGCTGCTGGCTGGACACTCCTCCTCCTCCTCCTCCTCCTCCTTCCTGGAAAGCCAGGCTGCACAGCCCCTGCAGAGCCAAAGAAATGCTTCCCCTGGCTGGAGAGCTGTGGGGAATTTTAAGCAGGGCTTTCTCTCCCAACAAATTGCCTAATAAAAGGGCAAGTATTAATCACACGTCTGGAAAAAGTTTGTTTTGATCTCTGTGTCTGCGATTCCGGCTTTAAAGAACAGAGCCTTTTCTGAAATATTTTCCTGGTAATAGAATTAGGGTATAATTCCTAGAAGACAAATCTTGGCAGGTATGAAGTGTGTAATATCTATCCTTGATTGAACCTACAGCCTAGCCTAATACTTCCCATGTTTTCCTGTTTTCAAAGTGAGTTTGATCTTGTGCTGAAGGAAATGATTCTCTTTACTTGAGCCCTCTTGAATATTTCACAGCAAGAAGGATGTGATCCATTACTTAGGGAGCCCTCATTACATGCAGCTGTGGGATACTCATCTTTTTCCTCTATCTGCTCTGCTGGAAAACTTGGATACCTTGTTTTACTAAACAAAATCAAGGTCAAGGATGTTAAAAACGAATAGATTGGCTTATTGAACTCGATAGTATAATCATTTTCTCGTCACCAGATTTAGCTTTTCTTTGCTGAAATAAGATTAGCACAGATTAAAGCTATTTATTTTGGAGGTATAGCATTCTGGACAGGGAAGCTTGTGATGGGTTTGCTTTAAATGGGTCTTCATATTTTAAGAATTTGCAAACTCTCATTTCTTTTGAGGATTATTTGTTTCTGTAACTGTTACTCTTGCCTGGAATTACTCCAAGATAATACTCAGTGGAAACCCCTTGAGTATCTTCTATATTTGTTCCATGTTGCTTTATTAAAGCAATGATGTTCTTTCTGATGTAAACTCATGCGAACGAGATCAGAATTTGTCACTGCCTTTGTAAGCGATGGCTTGTCTAAGGATTCTTTTAATTTTCACTTTGTTAAAGAAGTAAGTGCTAACCTTCATTTACCTTTATTAAATACGGATAGGCCCTGGCCTAGTAAAGCACTAAGCTGTGCACATAAGTGCATTCCTATTCAGTAAAACACTTAAGTGTGTTAACTAGGTATGTGTTTAAAATGCTTTGCTGAACCAGTGCCAGAAGACCGTAGCACTTGCAACCCAGTGCTGGTGCTACCAGAGGAAGCCAGTGGGCTGCAGAGACCAGCCCGAGTGGGTAACTGAGTATCAGTAACATTTCTTTCCTGCTGGAAAAAAATAAGTTGGCGCTCTGTGTTTTAAGGTCAATCGTTCACTTTTCAGGAATGTATCAGGTTTCTGTGACAAGGTTTTGGTAGCCCAGGATGGAATTTCTGTACTTGTTAGGCTTCGTAAGGCTCCCATATCTCTCTTGCGTCTCTCCCCCTCTCTCTCACACATTTATTAGTTTGAAACAGTAGCCAAGTCTGGATTTCTCAACATTTTTCATGTCCTTGATTGCAGATCAATAATATTTCACTTCCTTTGAGAGGTTTAAATGAATCACAAGCCAGTAAAACTAAAAACTTGCAAGCTCAAATACACAATGTTCCTACATCAAACCTCACACACAAGCCTCCTAAACCTTCCACCAGCCCTACATAGCGCTTGTCTGCACTTCGCGTTGCCTCTTCTTTGTGGCCGCAGCTGAAAGGAGGCAAAAGTCCCTCCAGCTGTTCATATTCTTTGTTAGGATTTTGCAATAGTTGTTCAGATGCCATCTGCAGACGTGGGAGCGGCTCTGCCCTGTAATTGCGGAGCTCCTCGACTAGAGGTCACTAACACATCAGGGAACATGAGCCAGAACACCGTAAGCTGTGGGGTATGGGCTACCGCTAGACATTTTATTTTGCCTTTGAAATGAAGACTTGTGATACGGTTAATCATCATCCTCTATAAATCACTGAGATATGTGACCAGAGTAGTGGAATACTTCTATTGTCCATTTTTTTCATATTAGAAATTGTTTTTCATATTTTTCACGTTTGAAGAAGTTCTTCTGAATTTTAAACAATAAGAAAAATTTTAATATAATTTATTCTTATGTAGTAAGTTTCACATTTCTATGTGATATGTATTTTAGAAAAAAATCTGATTTCTAGAAATTTTTACTGCTAAATCTTTATATAATCTCTTCAGTTGCACTGGCATTTTCTTTACACAGTGCTGGCTAACGAGCTCAGAAGAAAAGATCAGTGTGTGAAGCAGAGGTGGTTAGAAGTAGATTACTTTACAAATAGGCTCAAAGTCCTATTTTTCATGTCCTTACAACTTCATAGAGTATAGAATAGATCAGTCACTTTTTAATAAAGAGTAAGTTTAGGAAAGCTCGAAGGTAAAATAGAGATTTTATTTGTTTGTTTTGTTTCAATTTACTGTAAAAATAACCCTTATTGTTCCTGTAATCATTCCTTTTTTTTTTCCTGCTAAACTGTTCCTGCTTGGTGATAGAGGAATTGGACAATTAAAAAACAATTTATGGAGCAGCTCTTTCTCTTCCAGACACATTTCTTTAAAGGATGTCTTGAACTGTGCTGCTATTTTAGTAGCAAGTTGTTCAAATACATACTCTGAATCATTCCTCCTTAGAAGCAGGCACAAAGGATTCTGTTTGTATTCTTTGAGTGCGTCCTACCCTGAAAATACTCATTTCCTTTATCATGACTAATGCCATTACCGAGTGGTTTTGCTGAGACATTTAGTTCAGTTGTGTTCATGACCGTGATTAGTGCATTTGTCTCCAGCCAAAATGCTGAGTCTTATTTGAATGCTGCACTCCTAAGAGCTGTGCTCTAGCTCTTTATGGAGGAGAAATCAGTGTTTCCCAGCATTCTTATCTCAGCTAAGTTGATTCCTCCCCCTCCCTCCCCCGTCCCTGCATAAAGAAGCCTAGGTCACAGCATTTCAATAGTTATCTTGCACGAGTCCTGTTCCCTCACACCAGTTTTACACTTGCAAACAACATTGTGATTTATGCCAGAGTTAGTAAGAATGGAACCAGATCTAGTATTTCTAAAATGTAAAATATTAACAGCAATTATAGTGAACAGTGTAATTCCAATGAATAATATCAAGATAAGAGAGATGCAAGCCTTCCCCCATGTAATGACAGTCAAGAGTGACAGGCCTGCTGTGAGTCTAGAGTCCCAATACTTCACCAACCTCATTGCACTCCAAAAATCTAAGAGAATGAAGGTTGTTATGCTATCTAACATGGGTTTCTCATGAGCTTGGCTCAAAACTGAGCCAAAGACCTAATTTCAGCTGGATTCTGCACTTTTGCTCTGCTTTTTTTTCTTTTCTTTCTTCCCCCTCTTTAAATTCAGGAGAAGCATAAAGAAAAAGAAAACAAAGTCTCAGAGACATGTTTTCTCGGTGCAGCTTTGTTGCTGTCTGTACAGACAAGTTTATGGGGAACCTATTGTATAGGGGGAATAAAGTCATGTTTGCATTAAGAAACTCTTGGTATAATTTGAACTGAGAACTTAACGATGTAAAACCAGGTCAGTGGGGCTCCTGTTGTGAGCTGCAGACACAGGAGACCTCTTGTGTTGGAGCAGCAAAATGCATTAGTCTAAAAGTGGTTTTAAGAAATGATTATGCCTTGGAAATGTTATGGGCAGGAGACTGGAGATGAGTTTGAGGGTTGGTATTTAGTTTTGTAAGGATGTTATTAACAATAACAGGTACCTTTGGAACTGGGGTCAGGCTGAAAAGTGCTGTCCTGAAAAATGTGTCTTTATTCTTTTTTTTTTTTTGTTCCCTTCAATTCTCTTCTCCAAGCAGCCTTCAGGCTGCAGAGCAGCTTAACTATTGTGGCCACCATGCACTTTCATAATTACTAGCTCATGATTCGTACCTCTGGCCCATTTGGTGGGATACCAGAACCTCCCTCTTTAGCTCCAGCCAGGCTAAACATCTTCACAGACAGCAGTCACTGGTTGGAGGCTGAATGGTGTAACTGTTTTTAAAAGCCCAGTGCAGTCATCTCTTAGGGTCTGGCATCTCTTTTTCTTGAGCTTGTACCTTGGCAAGGCGCTCTGCTCCAGCCTGCCAGCTCCAGAAGTGATTGGTGACAGGCCGTCATCATCTGTTATCCCCTGTCATTCAATCAGTTCTAAAATGGAAACCCAACCTTGTGGGGTAGAAATGAGGACTTTCATGCATTTGATTGTTCAATGAATAGGGGAAATAAAATGTAATTGGAACTCTGGGTTTTTTTAACCTCTTTCATAAAGTAAATCAAGTTCTCTGCTGGTGTGACCACATGAAAGCCACTGGGATTAGCATTTTTGCATTGTGTCACTCAAATGGCAGAGGTAGATTTCTAGTTTAAGTGGTGCCGTGTGTTGGGAAATGTTCAGTGTTTCAAATCTCCCGTTCTCAGCTGGGTCTAGAGACTCTGACCAGATCAGGTCCCAGGCACCCTGCAAACCATCGGGGGAGGTTCTGTGCTGTGGCTGAGCTGACTCCCAGTAGAGGTGATGGTCCCCCCTCCCTGCTGCTCTTCACAGCTGCCTGGCTCTGCCCTCACCCTTCTTTTGGTGCGTGTCTGATTCCCTGGGAGCTGGTTCAGACTGATAACACAACAAAAAAACTCCCCCCCCCTTTTTTTTTTTCTTCCCCTCCCTCCCCCCCTTTGTTGATTTAGCTCACCAAGAAGTTAGAGAAGTACCGGAGCAGGAAGGAGCGTGTGACCTAAGACACAGCTCCTGCCTTGCAGAACTTAGCACCTATGTGAAGAAGACAGACCAAAGTGATGCAATTACTGTTCCTTTTCCTAGGAATCTATCTGAAATTTTCAAGTGGCTTTGCAAAGAGCGTGGCAGTTGTATGGAGGCAGTAGTGCAATTAGGGGATGTGCATTAGTATGTTGTTGCAAGGGATGAAGATGACTCCAGAAGGTGATGAGCATCAGCTGGGAACTGGGTGAGGTGAGCTCATATAATGAATAGCAGTTTAATGAGTAATAAAACTAGGGGGATCTGATACTATCACTTTCAAATTGGGCAAGATCAAGATCCTAAATCACCGGCATTTTTGTCAGAGACCATTTTAACACTGCTATGTAAGCATCATACTGGTGACTTGGATAACAACTGGAAAAAATATTTATAGTATTCACATTGGGATGTTGCTTTACCCTGAAGATTAATTTTTGTACAGCATAGTTTTTACCATTATGGATCTATAGTCTAATCAGAAAATGATAAAGTTGTACAATATTAACAGGCAACTAAAACAATGTTTGTTTTAGAGTGAACGGGTTGTTCCAGCCCCAGGTGAAATCTGTAGGCATATTGCAGTTGACTTTAGAGGGTTGGAATTCAGCAGATTTTTTTCTCCTCTTCCCTGAAGCTCTCCAATCTGCTGATACAGTCTACTGGCTTAGACTAACAAAAAGGGTCTTTTAGCTACTTGGTGGTACACTTGCACAGAAAGCTCGGCTTCAGTCCTATTATTGTCTTATCTCCATAGAATTATTTTTGTTACTGTTTATGGCTTGTGCAAATGTGATTTCTCATTGGCAATAAGCCAATAGGGAAACTCTCTCTGTGACAATTTTCATACATCTGGTATCATTATAAATATTTTATATTATTAATAATAAATAGCAGTTTTATAGAAATGGTTTCCTTTTATGGGTGATGGTAGGACAGCTGTCTAGTTTGTAATTTTATAATTTGTCCTATGGGCAATTTTGTGCTTATGGCATGTTGACTTCAACAGGGAATTCTGATTAAAACCTAATGGTACAGCAGATAACTGTATTTCTGTGAAGGCAGGTGTAGGCATTTGTGATTCCACTGCCAGTCCCTAGGTACCTCTTTGGAGAGGCTTTGGAGGAAGCAATCGGTGGGCATTCCAGGTGTGTCTTGCATGAGAGAGGTGAACTTGCTGGGAACAATTACACTGATCCGTGGTGAGAGATGGTTGGAAAGTTACCTGTCTTCCCCTTAAGAATATTTTTAATCTCTTCAGAATCCCTAGGAACACAACTTAGATGAATGTTACTGAAATTGCAGCGACACCTCAAAGCTTTATTCAAAAAAGAAGCTCCATCATGCTGATACTGAAAGACCTTTTCTTAGGTTTCCTGATGTGTGCTGGAAGACTTCAGTGGTCCTTGTGTTTTAGTGGGACTTGTTGTGGGGTAGGGATTGCTGTCTCTATCTGAAGGATATCCTGATTCATCTAAGTGATAGTCCCAGCCCCAAAGAAGAGCTAGTAACACTGAGAATGGTTGATTGTATTCAGCAGAGCTCTCCAGTTCTTGTGAACTGAGCTAAGCTGCTGTCTAGCAGGTGAATTGGAAAGCTTGAAAGTAGTATCTGGAGTAGTTACTACCTTCCCCTAACAAGAGCCTGACTGGCAAGTTGGGCTTAATACTTCTAACATTAACAGCAAAACCACTGCAACCTACTGATTAGTTCTCAGACACAAACCAGATACCAGGGATCCAGTATACAAAGTCTTAACCCCCAAGGCTATTGGCCCATTTTTCCACTCTTTCAAATAACCTTGCCTCTCATAAATCTGTTGCTCATTTAAAACAAACTTTCTGCTTGCATCAGAAATTACTTCCAGCGTTGGATATGGAGCATTCTGCAATATGTTATAAAATGAGGGCTGGATTCACTGCTTAAATAAAGCCAGTTTGCTTCAAACGGATCATTTATTGCTACCTTCATGCTGTATATTTATTGTGAGGATATTGTCACATTTCTTTCAGTTTTGAAAATGTAAGTTGGATTTTCTCTTTCAGGTTGCCATCTGGTGTATTGCGAACAGTCTCAGAGAGTAAGAGGCCATCTGTTAATACTTTTTCAGGAAGCTTTTTATAGAGCAGTGAAGTGGCAAATCTCAAAAACACGTTGTAATGACTTACAAGATCTCGGGTATGTGTACAAGTAAAGGCTGATATTTTATTCCTATCAACAATATCGTTATCAAGCTGGGAAGGAAAGGAGGAGAAGAAAGAGAACTTGCACACAAGTGCACATGCATTTTAATGGCTCTATTGCATATATTACTTTTTCTATTTTTACATAAAATGTAAAGTGAGTTTCAGAAGCTCTGATTCAGTTTATGCTCATGTACTTTAGCAAGACTGATTGCCTCTTTGAGAAACTGTTTCATCTTTAACCATTAGTAGAAGTCAAGTGACCTGGGATTTTGCCCAATAATATTAAAAATGTTGCTTGTTTTACTGTAGTGCATGATTTTTGCATCTCTAGTGGCCAGTGTACCTAAGATGTCTACTGCAAGATGACTACCATGTAGAAGGCCTCCAGTTCAGACCTTCTGCTTTTAGTGCCAACAACCTCAGGTTCAGCATCTGGCGTATGCCCATGGCGGAAGGTTGGTTGCACATTCAGGCTCCACAAGTAGTGAGATTTTCAACCCAAATTTGATATGCTCACTCAGTCATTAATGGCAGCAGTAGAGGACACAACTGACTGCAGTGTTGCCTGATCAACCAGTGAGGTATTCTGATTGTTGTGGAACAAAAGAAGACTGGGGAGGAGGTGGGTATGAGAATTGTCAGTTAAATGGATGCAGTGAAGCTTGCTGCAGGAGCAGTCAGCATTAACGCTGGCTTCTCTGTGTCTGACAGTGTTTTCTGCCCATGGCTGTATTGTGTGATGAGAGGAAGTGAGTAAGGGCTTGTAAGGTGCTTTGATACTCGTCATGGTTTAGGAAAATAAAAATCATGCTGATGATTGAAGCAATTGTTTTATGGTAAGATAAACTGAAGACCCGACGAAGGGACAAAGTGACCATGAGGCACTCATGAAAACTCATTGAAAACATTTAGAGATACATCAGATTACTGATTCCTTTGTAAGCCTGACAGGCTGAAGAAGAAAGACAAGTGTTGATTATCCGGGCAGGTGACTGTAGTTTTGCTACCACAGAATGATGTGATCAGGTATGTTGTGCTGGGTGCTCATAAGTCCTCGGTGAATGGCGTGTTCCACTGCCACCTGTGCGTTATCTGAAATGGCCCAGTCAAGCACTTTTTCCTGTGTTTTAACTCTGTATTTAATTCTCCCTGCTTTGTGTTCTGCAGTAACAAGATTCTGTGGTAACATTATTGGTCTTCCCTCTACAGAACCAGTCCTGCTTTAGTGAAGAGTAATGGGAAAACCTTTTTCTCTTCAGTGGTTCCAAATTTGATAGTGAAACATCAAAAATATCATCCGGGTATCACTGGTAATAAAAGTCAGTGCTGCTGCATGTCAAGGTCATGTAAACCTGTAATAAAGGCTGTTCAGACTGGCTTTGTGCTTAAATATTATCATCATTTAAACAAAACTAGGCAGGTTTAAAAGCAAAGACAGCACAAATATCACCATGAAATTAAGCCCACTAGCCATTGGTGACAGAATTTAAAGCCTGTGTGCTGGAAGAGTTTTGAAAGCAATGCAGGTTGGTTTTCCAGGCTAACAGCCGCTAGAAGTAGAGAAACAAGTGAGCCCAGCTCAATACGATGTGAGTCAGCTCTGCACAATGGTATCTAGCAGTGGTCAGAGTATCTTCTAAAAATTTTATTTATAAAAAAGGACTTTCTCCCAGATTGTTTTTAGAGGAATTCTCTTTTGTTGAAAGAAGAAAAACTAATCTTTGTCTTGTTTCTATGTTTTTAATGTAAATGGAAGATAAAGAATGAGAGAAACTGGTGAGGGGCTAATTTGTTGTCCAGAAAAGTAAAATATCAGCTACAATTTTTCATTATGAAGTACGCTTTTTTCCCCCATCTAATACCCATGTTGTGTTGCTGAATGATTGTTACTTAACCAAAGGCAATAAGCAAAGTTGTAATTTTATTACTGCACTATTTGAGAATGCTATTGGAAAGACCTACTGTTGCCTTGAATCTGGCAAAGAGTTGACAGAAATTAGTTCTGTTGTCTCTATTCTTTCATCTCAAAACAAGCCTAGGTAGTTTTGACTGGCAGCTGCCCTGGGCTCAAGCATCTTTCTTTCTTTGTTAAATATGGGAAACTGGTGAGAGATCTCCTGAGATGTCGGTAAGTGAAGTGCTGGTATGAAGATGTGCATTATGTCCTGTATCCGTTCCATGGCTGTCAAGCCAGGTCAGCATGAAGGCAAAGATGATTGTGGCTGAAAATGATTCCCCAGAGGTGGCGGCTCACAGAAGTACCGTAAAAACTACCTGCCAACAGAACAGCACTGAGAATTACAGTTTCCTGGTCCACTGTAGAGCAGGTTGCTACACTTTCTACAGCTGACCAGATTGAATAGTGCATCATGTTGAATTTTCAAGTGCCCTGGCATATGGAGTACTACTTTTTGTCATCAGAACTGAAATGTTAACAAGACCTCTGTGAGCTACACCCGAGTTGTACGGGTGTAATCTGGAGCCCAGGACTCTCAAAGTATCAGGAACATAACTTTCCTGAGTTGTGGTTTGTCTTGTGTGGCTGCGCTTCGTGTCTGTTAGCTGGCATTGTGCGGATTTACTGGGGTAATGAAATATGAAAGATTGAATCTAGTCCTATTTAGGGTTAAGAGTCTGTAAATCCACTGTGCTTGCAGAGACTAGGAATAATTTAAACACTGCTCACATTCCAGCCTCCGCAGTAGAGATGGGTATTTTGTTTTGAGGATTTTTATTTTTTTTTCCCCTTATCTCAACTGCTGTACCATTTGGCTATCTGAAGCTTTTGCATGCCTCACAAACACCATCTGTTACAACCCAAGACACAAATACTGCAAGTGATTAGTAATATAAGCCAATGTTGCAGCTGTATGTGGTGTGGAAACCTGATAGAACCAGAACTTCCTTTGTGAGCCTGACATGCTGAATAGTGCGTTTGTGGTTTGTCTAAGCTTTTGCATTCATCAATTAAAGATTAACTTTCTGCTGCTATGGAGACATAGATTTAAAAAAAAAAAAAGACTGAAGAAAACAAACATTTCCTTATAGGAAATGTTAATGGAGAAAGTAAAGCACCTAAGACAGAGGGAGTACCTAGCAGGGAAATGTTTCCAACTGCCACATCCTAATACTTTATTAGATGAATCTTTAATGGGTTGAAATATTCTATGTATTCTTATCAATGCTCTTCCTGAAGTCGTAAAACACTGAAAATATACATGTAACAGGGACCATTCAGCTGTTCTAGCCATGGGCAGATCGCAATAAATATCAATATATTCCTCCTGTTATTCAATATGTGTTCACAGCATAGACCAATTCTCCCTGAGTTCCAGTACTGTTTTTTTCTTTATTTATTTTTTATCCTCCAGCTTCAGCCTTGATTGCAGTAATGGATGAAGAACTGTTTGTGCTGGAGGACACCAAATTAGAGAGGAACACTGTGTGTGCTCATGGATGTACATGAGAGGTGGAGAGGTAAGCGTTTATTTGACTGCCTGTGGGATAATTGTGTTAGTGCATGGTAATCCAGGACATGGTTCAACCACAGAGATTGAAATTCTGAAATGCTGGGGTGAGTCCCTTTTTAATGCTGAATAAAAAACCCTATTCAAATCAAGAACCATAGCAGGTCCTGCTATTGCTAATCTTCTCCATCTCTAAGCTGTGAAAGCCCCTTTACCATCCTGAGGCGCTTGGCTTTCTTTAACATCATTAGGTGAATAGCAAATATGAGGACAGAGACTGAATCACCTGTATATTTCTCCTCTCCGTAAAAATCTCCACAAAGATCTCTCTCGCAAAACACTCAGATCCTAATCATACTCTCATGACACATACTCCTTGTTTTGAAAGCATGGAAGAGTTTTAAGTCTAAAAAATGTCTCTGTTAATGTTATAGATTAATAGGTCAGACTTGAAAGAAGGTAGATGTATGATTTTTGGCCATGCAGACATGGACAAAATTTTTCCTCTATGTAAGTGCACTGCTGCTCTTGATTTTTTTTTTTTAAGTATTTTTTTGTCCATGGAGACAGGGCAAAAAGTAATGGCCTTAAATTGAAGCAAAATTCAAGCTAGATATTAAGGAAAAAACCTAACCCCTTACTGATGGAAAGGACAGCAAAAGCTGGAAACTATCAGGGAAGTTGTGATGTCCGCATCACTGGAGATCTTTAAGAGCAAATACCGTATCTACAGCTGATTTCACCATGGATAGAAGGATGAACTAAATGGCCTTCTGGGGTGTCTTCCAGTACTATGATTTTGTAAGCTTGGTGACTCAGGAGATCTTTTCCAGTCGTACACTGTCAGGATCATCAGTGGAGAGCGCACGCTGAATGCTGAGATCCTGGCTCCTGGCTGCAGCCCACTGCCGTGACCAGACACCCGGCGGCTTTGGGACATGCAGGGGAAGTTAAATGCCTCCCGGTGGGCTCTGGTTAGAGGGCCGACTGAGCAGGGAGGTACTTGGTTTAGCTGGTAGGAAAAGCTGAAGAATGAGCAAATTTTAATCCTATTTCTCTGGAGCTGTGGCTGTAAGAAGGCATTGGCGTCAGACCAGTGTGTACAGCTAAGAAGTCTTTGCTGCATCATGTTGACCCTGCTAAAATACAGTAGTTGGTACTCAGGCTGATGGAGGACACAGAAGTTACTCTCTCCTTTCCCTTTTCATGACTGAAATCTGGGGTGTGGGACATTCAGATTTGATATAGTGGTTGGCCCATGGGAATGTGAACCCACCTTTCCTTCTTTCTTAAATCTCCAGCCCCATGAGCAGGGCATGGCTTTGAAAAAGAAAAGGTGCTGTTTCAATCCAGGGACCACTGAGGCCAGTGCCTTTTATTATGGGCTAGATTGCAATGGAGAGAACTGGCATTTTGTTAATATAAAGTTCCTTCTGGTGGTTTGATAACTCATATGTAAATAACTGCAGCATATTCTGGAGCAATGAGCAGGCACGTGTTTATGCCCTGCTAGTTGCCCTTTACTGTGTATTATGGAGTGTAAGACAGCAGGATTGTGAGTGGCTGTGACTTAAATGACTAAATTTACTCTAGATTAAATGTTTGCCTTTCATGTTTGATTTCTCATTAAGTGGGAATTTACAAAGTCAAGTACACAGTCCTATTCTTATTTGTAAACTTCCAGCTTTCTCTTTTAATGCCTAATAATAAGTTCTCCCCTCTGGTTGTTTAATGTATCACTTGTGATTCCGTTTTGACAAATCTCTCAGCAGTTCAGAAAACTCTTTGTTACAAGGAAATAAATATCCTGCTGACTCAATGGGAAAGAAATGCTTTTTGTCCTTTGAAAAATGTTGCAGCCCTGTAGATTGGTCAGTGTTACTTATCTGAATAGTGCTATTGTAGGGAGGAAAAGGGTATTTTATTGGGCCAAAGAGCATTCAAGGGTACTGAAGTATGTAGGGCAAGGTTATCAAGGCTTTAGTTTGGTAATGCCTACTTCTGCTTTGAAGGATCATCTTACATGTGATGTTTGTCTCTGGTAAATGCATTGCCTTTATTATTGCAGTAGCTTTTCTTTTTTAATTACAAAATGCTGACGATGTTTTGCAGTGACATATTATAAATACATTAACCAGGTGCATTTAGGATCTGTGTATATGGCAATTGATGCTTTCTCTTTGTCACTTCCATAATGAACCTCTGCCTGTACAGAATAAAATATTTATCTGGAATGCAGGCTAAAGCAAATGCTGGAGTCTGGAGGAGGTAAAAACAGGCTGCCTGCAGTGAATAATTGTTATAATCTCATTGTCCTTTGCAAAGTTGTTAATTAAGACCTTTACTAAGCAGACTGTGCTTGCAGGAGTCCCACAGAAGTCAAGTTGTTGTACTCTTGTGCATCTGTTAGCTTGCAATGATTTTAGCAAACTTAAAACAAGGTTCCCCAAGTCTGATCTTCAGAGACACTGCATATTAGGGGGAATGTTTTTTTCATGCTTTCTCCCCTTCATTCACCTGCACTTCTTCCTTTGAAATAAGAATGAAAATGACACCAGAAGGAGGCTGCTAAACTAACGTATAGAGCTTGAGTATCCTCCATCATCAATATTGGCACATAAGCCTGCTAGGGCTGTGGGGCTGCTAGTTTATTTGCAG